>JAADYJ010000835.1:0-13907 GCA_023338205.1 Halophytophthora polymorphica
TCGGTCGGCACATGGCGCGAGATGTCGGGCAGACTGCTGCCTGTGAATTCGTACGGGAACTGTTTGAGGATGTCGGGCACGACAGCCAACAGATCTTCTCCATAGGTGGGTAACGCGAGTTTCTCGCCGACGAGCCCTTCGTTTGGGATATCTGGCCGACAATCGGTGTAGTGCGGGAAAACGTTGATGTCGGCGGCCGGGATGGACGCGTAGTCGGTGCTGGACTTGACGGTCTGGAAGCGATGCAGTCGCAGCAACGCACCAAAGTTCCAACGAGACACGCACTCGTCCTTGCGCTCGTGGGCCACTTCAAGTTCACGCACCATCTGCGGCGGAATGCTGAGCCCAAGCGTGACAATGACATCGAGTAACCCCTGCGCATCGTCCGATAGGATGATGTTGGGCGTGCCCCAGTCGCTCATGCCTGTGGAGCAAACCGTTCCCCTGGCATCGAGTTGGTCTGCCAATGTGAGCGCCTCTGGCGTCAACCCGCTATAGTCTCCGATCGCCACGGCCGCGCTCGCCATGGCCTGTAGATTCTCAAACTTGGGCTTGCTCATGGCGGCCTCCTGACCAAAGGCGCTCAACTGGAGCAACACTTTGCGACAGGAGCACACACAACCCGTGCATCCACCACGCATAACCGGATCAAGCTGGCTGTACGCGAAATAGCTCTCATCCGCTTGGATGAAGAACACAGCACCCGTGAAGTAGTCCGTAACAATGCAAGCCACCAGCAGCAACAAGGGCGCCACCGCGATGCGGCCGAGCACCGCGAACGAAGCGCAGAAAACGGAGGGCTGGAAAGCTGAGCGCCAGTTGCTGCTGCTCTGACCACTGCGCTGCATGGTGTAGTGCTGCGGTGGCCAAGGCCCCGCGGTCTCCGCTCCAAGCATTGCTAGCCGGCGATGACCACGCAGATTGATTCCGAAAAGACATGCGCGATACTGAAGATAAACGTCGGTTTCTCAGCTTTGGTACCTCAATCGACTCTAACTTCGGCGTGATCTCGATCTGATCGTTTGACGGTTCGTTGAGTTGAAACTTGGCGCCACTGAGAACCATGCAGGCCCGTCTTGTAGGCGCGCATCAATGAATCGAGTTAGCCACCCTCTAGGAAAAGTCTAGCGTGAATGAGGAAGCGGACGATATGACCAAGTTCTAAAAGTGTTCAAAACGCGACCCGCTCCGAGTCTGAGCTGGTAGTCGTTTCGCAGCACATTCGTCCGCGGTGGTCCTTTGCTGAATCGGAAAGGGCCCCTGACAGCAAAACGTTCCAGGCGTTGGCAAAAGCACTTCGTCGATGGTATGCGATCTTGATTCTAGTATTGGGTCTTGGCTGCTTCATTGGGTGCTTGACGGGTATTGACACGCTGCCAAGTCATCGGTGTGTCGTCCCATGTCCAGGCGGTGCTGCAAGATGAGGCCCAGCGACCGCGACGATGGCCGTGAGCATGATCAAGAGCGTGCGAGACGCATTTTGGCGTCTACCGCCTTGGCCTAAAGCGTTGGCAGAGGTGAGCGACAGCCGGCCAAGTGAAGCCGCCGACGATGCTTGGGTCATCACGATTTTGAGTCTAGTACATGCACTGCATTGCAATCACTTCGGCCTTGAACCTACGTGCAACAAACAACAGGCGTTGACTGCACTCGTCTGGGCTACAGCTTGAAAGACCTGGGCATGCGTGTTGATAACATCAAGGACGGGACTGTCTCGGGCTGCACCTCGCGTTGGCGTGGCCTATCTAGCTTTCTAACAGCCCGCACCACCAGCGAGTTGGTAGCAGGAAAGCCCGGGGATGAAGGTCATGGCAGATACGAAGATGGAGTACAAAAAGAGCACCACGGCGAAGCAGACGACGGCAGCGCTGGCGCACTTGGTGTAGCCACCGAAGCTGCGCTGCTGCTGCGTATCCAGCTTCTGGCGCGGCAGGAAGAAGAGGCCCGCACAGGCCAGAGCGTTGAGCGCGAGGTTGAGCAGCAGCGCGGAGAGCACGTCCTCGCGCGCATCGCCCGTGTCGGCGGCCACGGCGTCAGCGTCGTAGAAGTTGTCGCCCTGGAAGAGTCCGGCAGTGTTGGTCTGCACGAAGATCGTGACGAGGAAGTAGAGCGAGAGCGTGAGCCCCACCATGGCGCCCTCGGAGCCCTCCTGGATGATCTCCGTGAGTGGCACCATGCTCCCCAGCCAGCTCACACCGTGCGAGACGTACGTGAGCGAGTAGAGCACGCGGTAGAAGTAGCGGTCGCGAACGGCATCCAGACTCACACAGAAGGCTAGCACGAGCTGCGGCAGGATAAGCAACACGGGTGCCGCCGAGAAGAAGCTGCGCCACGGCCGGTTCATGAAGTAGTAGCGCCACGCCACGATCGTGAGCAGCATAACGAGGTACGAGATCACCTGGAGCACCAGTGGGTGGTCGTCTGTGGCACCTGCCCACGAAGCCAACACCGTTTTGGGTCCGTTGAACGTGATGTTCAGGAAGAGCGTGAAGAAGCACGTGAAGACCAGCACGTTCCACACGGCCTTCTGCTGCATGATGCGCCACAGGATCTGTCCGCGGGTCTTGATGGGCGTCGACAGCGAGTAGCGCTTCTCCTCCCATAACTTGAGCACCACCGGCATCGGCAGCGCGATGACAAACCCGAAGAGCAACAGCGCCGTGGACGACGCTACTAGCGTCGACTTGCCGTCGCCATACACGGCGTACACGCAGCCGTCTGCGAGCATGTACAGCACGCACCGGAAGCCCAGATACGTGGCTTGAATGGAGCCGCGTAGTCCCAGCGGCTCCCGTTGCGAGAGCTCGATCACACGCGTGTGCACGCAGACGTACGTGATGATGTTGCCAAAGCTCGCGAAGGCTGCAAACGCGATGATGACGCCGGCCAGACTCGAACTCGGGTTCTCCGTCGCCAGCGAATCGACGTAGGCGCTCAGGCCGGCCATGACAAAGAGGCAGACCACGGTCGTGGCCACGCCCACCACCATGTAGGCCTTGCGCCGCAGCCCCAGGATGGGGTAGCAGTCGGATAGCAGGCCGAAGAAGAAGCTGAAGACGAGCGGGATCTGCGTCAAGCGCTGCGACGCCAGCACCTCGGCCGTCGTGAAGTTGAACTGCAGACTCAGCATGGGCTGTACCACGCTAAGCACTTCGAGCGAGAAGGCGGACGAGAAGGTGGCGGCCACGATCCCCAGAGTCTCGCGGGAGAAGAACTTGACGGCGCCACCCTTGCGCAGACCGCCGTAGATGGCTGGGTTGTAGAATCGCTCGCCCGAGTCGAGCTCCGCCTCCGAGTTCTCGAGCCCACGCGTTTGGGACATCCGATCGGCGTCGCTGAACCCGGCGAAGGACGGGGAGCGGTAGTTGCTGCCGAGCTCCATGGACGTGAGCTTCATCTTGCTTTGCCACACGCCGCCAGCCAAGCCTCGTACTGGCACCTCGTTCTCCAAGGCTCTTGGATTTGGAAGACCTCGCACAGTGGCTCGCTCTTCAGCTGCAGCCGCAAGTCACGGAGTGCGTCGACGAATTTGAGTTCTAGTCGGTACTCTCTGCCTGTTCAGAGAATTCATTTGGGTAGCAGTGCTGTCGGTCCTTGGGGCTTTGGAGAACGATCTCCATCCGGACGACAGCGCCGGCTGGACGGCCCGATGGCCGCACCGACAGCATGGCGACAGGCGTTTGAGCTGCCTGATTTCCGCGGCAGCGGTGGCATGTGGGTGCAAGTAGTAAGCAGCACGGGTTACCGTCCCCATTGTAGAGGCTATCGTTACAACTTGGCAGCGGGGAGGCACGAACACGTATCGAGCGAACACGTGACGAGGACAGCGGCTGTTGGAGATCTACTGAACTCCATCCGGGACTACAACGTCCGTACTGGGCCTACGAACTCGAAGGTGGTGGCGGAAGAAGGCCTATGGGAGAGCTGCCAGTCCGTCCCCTGCTGGTCTCGGCGAGCGGCCGTCGCGTTCTGACCCCCTACGTCGCAAACTCTCATCCTCTCGATCTGACCGGCCGACATTAAAAACAGGCAGCCACCACTGGATTCCCGACGGCAGTTGGCAAGCTACACATTAAACGCCACTGCTCGTACGCCGAGGACTTCATTTCGCCGCTGTGTCCTGAGTGTGCGAGTCTATACAGAGGCTGGGAGCAGCTACGCCAGCCCGAAAGCCCTCGCTCGAACGCTGTGAAGGAAACTATCGACGGCATGTTGGCTTCATTCCGCGTGCTGGGGTGTATGACCGCCTTCTTACGCTCTCTTGCTCGTTCTCCTGGTGTGCCGAGACCATAAATACTACCCGCTCAGCAGCCGTCGCCGCCCACGAGGATGTAGCACGATGTGGCCGGGATGAAGGACATGAGCGTGACCACGAGCGCGTAGATGAAGAGTCCGGCGCAGAAGGCGATGATGGCACCGCTGGCGGCCTTGGTGAAGCCGCCGTACATGCGGAGCTGCTGTGCGTCCAGCTTCTGCGACGGCAGGAAGAAGAGCCCGACCCAGGCCAGCGCGTTGATGGCAAAGTTGAGGAAGAGCGAGAGCAGAACGTCCCAGCGCGCGTCCGACGTGTCGGCGGCCACCTCGGCCGTGTTGTAGAAGTTGGTACCCTTGAAGATGCCGTAGGCGTTCGTGTCCACGAAGATGTTGACGCAGCGCTGCAGCGTGAGCGTGAGCCCCACGAGCGCGCCCTCGGAGCCCTCCTGCACGATCTCCGTCACGGGCACGATGGTGTTGAGCAGGCCGATGCCGTCCGCAATGTACGTGAGCGAGTAGAAGAAGCGGTAGAAGTAGCGGTTGCGCTCGACGTCGAGCGCCACCATGAGCGCTGCGAAGAGGTGCGGGAAGATCTGGAAGGCCGGCGCCATGGCGAAGAAGGTGGGCCACATGCGGTTCATGAAGAAGTAGCGCCAGATGAACATGATGGCGATCATGACCACGTCCTTGATAGTCTTGATGAGCAGCGAGTTGTCGCCCGAGGCGCCCGCCCACGTGGCAATGACCGCGGTCGAGTTGCTGAACATGATGCCCAGGAAGAGCGTGAAGAACCAGATGAAGGCTAGGATGCGCCACACGGCCTTCTGCTGCATGATCTTCCACAAGATCTGGCTGCGGATCTGCATGGACGTGTTGAGCGAGTAGACCTCCTCCTTCCAGTACCGGATGATGAGCGGCAGTGGCAGCACGGAGATCACGCCCAACACGATCATGGCGTTCGACACGGACATGTTGGGCTCCGAGCCCGTGCCCAGCGCCAGGAAGGACAACACGGACGTGAACACGGACACGTAGCGCCGGAATACCAGGTAAGACACCTGGATGGTGCCGCGGTCGCGCAGAGACTCGCGCTGCGAGAACTCGATCACGCGCGTGTGCACGCAGATGTACGAGATGATGCAGCCCATGCTGGCCATGGCCACAAGGATGAGCGACAGCACCACGAGGCCTTTGCTGCGCGTCTCGGTGCTGTCCAGCGTCTCGAAGTAGGCGCTGAGGCCCGCGATGGCAAACACGGCCACGCCGTTGAGGATCACGCCCAGAATGAGGTAGCCCTTGCGCCGCAGCCCCATGATGGGGTAGCAGTCGGAGAGCAGCCCGATAAGGAAACTGAGCGCCATGGGCATCTGGATGAGGCGGCCTACGGCCACGATCTCGGTGGACGAGAGCCCGAGCTGCGAGTTGTAGAGCGGCTGCACGAGCGTGAGCAGCGCCTGGTACGACAGCATGGACGTGAAGGTGGCGGCCGCGAGCCCAAGACACTCCATGGAGTACCAGTCCACGGCGCCGCCCTTGCGCAGACTGCCGTACATTTCGTGGTTGTAGAACTGCTCGCCGGCCACGAAGCGCCCGCTGTGCTCGCCGAAGGAGCCGCCATGGTCGTCGTAGTCCAGCGGCGAGTCGTACGTCGAGAACTCGAGCTTGCTGGGCGGCGGCTGCGGCACCACGCCGTTCACGGACTTCATGGCCACGGTCACGAGCTCAGCTCCAATGCGCACAGCTCTCCCAATCGCGAAATGGCCCAGGAAGTCAGCGCAGCGGCAGCTCGCGGTGGCTGGCTGCCCTCCAGTACAAAAGCGCTGTCCGTTCCACGTGGAAGACCGGGCTATGAAAGGAAGCGAGCGTCTCTTTTACCACCACGCGTTACGCGTAAAGTCTCGACGGGCCAGGGAGAGGGCCCACGGCATAGAGGAGAGGTGAAGCCGAGCAGTGGCGCTGTGAGCTTCGCTGTCCCAAGCTGCAGGCGAGTGCGGAGCTCAACACGCTTCGCTAGCAGCGCGTTGGCTAATGGTGCAGTTAGCGCTCGAGCAAGCATCGGCCAGCCATTCTTGCAGTCGCCGGTCGGCTAGCACCGAGCAGACGGACTTGACTCACGGCGCGTGTACTACGAGCGAAGGGATCCCTTCTCGATAAAGTACGTTTGTGGAAGAGTATCTCGTATAACAGTCCATGTATCGCTGCGTTGTAATATCTCTACAAAGTTCAAGATAGATGGTGCGAGGGCGGATCAAACATACTGATCTAAGATGCTTGTCAATGTCCAGCGTGGCGGAGAGCATCCCCCTCGCATACTTGATCCAACGGAAATGCGCAACGACGCCCGCGACTTTACCTTGGCTCTCTTTCGCGGCGTGTGCGTCGTGCGTCGTGCCTCGGTGGAGCTCTCGGGGCGACAGGATCCTGCGTGACTTGAGCTGCATCGAGACCTGCACCGCCGTGGTCACCCAGCAGAAACACGTCACCGCCGGCGCACACATGGCGGTGCAACTGAAATCCAGGTGCGAGTGCGCTGTTACTTCGCTGACTGCTGGCAGCGGCTGTGCGTTTCCAGGAGAAACCAGCACCACGGAAAGGTACAGGCAAACCTCTTTTAACTCATTCTCTCGGGCCGCCACTTGTACTTAGTACAAGGAGGGTATTTGGAAGAGGGGGTTCTGAAACTTAACATGCGGCAGTCTGGAGCTGGACAAAGGGCAAGTTCCTTTACATCTCCTACACTCCAGCCTTTCTGGAGACGCCGAGCGCAGAGCCTTGAGCCTTTTTGCGGTCACTTTTGGAAGTGACAAGAGCCCCGCAGCGCTTCAACAGAAGCCAATCAGCCATGGTCTTTAGCAACAACCAACGCAAACAGATGTGCAACTACAAGGCCTCCAACCCACACAAAACGCAGACGGATATCGCACGCCGGACACAGGATAGCTTTTATCTCGAGAGACAACCAACACCAGCGCCCATTTGAAACACGCTAAAGCGCGCACACCGGCTTGACCAAGTGCAGACAACGGAGCTGGAGCGCAAGAGAGCTCACTCTGTGCGTTCCCTGGAGCTGGATCAAGTCCTTGCTGACTGGATCAACTACTGCAACTCCTAGGAACTTACTGCCGCAGGTCTGGTACACTCACTCCTCGTCGTCATAACCCTGCGTACGTGTTTCGGCAACATTTTCAATAGCTTAAACACGTCCTGGAAAGCATGTCTGCAAGTTTACAACGCCCAGTCAAGATATTAACGAGGGGGGGGGGGCAAAACGTTCTTCGGAACGCCACTTGTCAGCACTAGGAGGATATTAGTTTGAGGCAGGTGGGAGTTAGAGGACTACGGAGATTGCGAATCCCCGCCGGCTCAGAACCTCGGCTGGCCGGTCATGCCATCAAGGAATGACGCCGCGTCATTCTTGACGACACCTTTGTCGGCATGAGAGGGCTGTAGGAGTCCAGACTGAGCTTGCGCACTGACGTCTCACCGATCTGATAACGTACCGGTAGTTCCGCCACAGCTGTGCGGAGGAGCTCGTCGCACACGCCGCTCATCCAGTGAAATGAAGCGGGGCCGGCGGCGGAACCAGTAGTTTGTAAATCTGAACACGACTACTAGTACCCCGAAAGCAACCAGCAAGAGATCGACTTCATCTTCACACGAGGCGCCAGCCAAACCCATTGTCGCCGATGCATCCTTGACTTCCGCAGCCTCGAAAGCGCTGCAAAACTCAGTTCAAGTATCAGCGAGTTCTTGCCAAATATCGTCTAGAAAAATGCCTGCAGCGAAGGGTTCATTCCTGGACCAGGTCCAACGTACAACATCTACACGGTACACACTACGACACCCTCACGTATCTAAATACGGGCTTGGCTGCTTCGATGCAATTGAAGGCGTCGACGCTCAGTCGCGACGACGACGGCCACGCACGTGGCACTTGGACGTGTCATCCGTCGAGGCCTCAGGTGCAGCCGTCGTAGCTTCAGGAGTCGCAGTCGTAGCTTCAGGAGCCGCAGTCGTAGCTTCAGGAGCCGCAGTCGTAGTTTCGGGAGTCGCAGTCGTAGCTTCAGGCGCAGACGTGGTGGCCTCAGGCGCCGCAGTCGTGGCCTCGGGCGTGGCTGTGGTGGTGGAGGCCGAGCTCTGGTCGTCCTCGCTGCTGTAGCTGTCGTCAGCCTCGTCAGCCGTGCTCGAATCCTGCATGTTTGGCGCAGAGGTCGTGGGCGTGGCGGTGGTAGTGGCCGGAGTCGAGGTCGTCGTGGCCGGAGCGTCCGTCTGAGACGTGGCCGGAGCCGTAGTAGTGGCGGTCGGGGCCGTCGTCTGCTGCGTGGACGTCCCACTGCTACCACTACTCGTGGTGGAGCTAGCGGTCGTGGAGCTGCCGCTGCTGCCGAACTGGTCGCCCGTGTCCGTGCACTCGCCGGCCGTGAGGGAGTACGAACCTTCAATCACGTCGCCGTCGATGGACGTGACGCTCACCTCCACCGCCGTGAGATCCACGTCGCTTGTGCTCTCGATGAGGAAGTAGTAGGCGCTGTCCACCATGGTCGTGCTCTGGCCGTTGATCGTGACGCTCTCGACACCCACGACTGTGTTGGTGGGCTGCACGGCCACGTAGTAGCCGTTGCTTCCCGTCTTGAGGCACACCTCCATCGTGCCCGGGCTGGGGCAGTCCACGAACTGCCAGCGGATGGACAGGCGGCTCGGCGACGAGCCTGTGATGGTCTCGAACACGGTCGGCGACAAGTCCAGGTCGCCTTGGCTGCACTCCGGACAGCGGTCCAGGATCTGCACCACGGCCGTGGTGTTCTGGTCGGCGCAGGCGTCGTCGATGCAGGAGACCTCGGCACAGCGGCCGCAGTTGGCCAGATCGTCCCACTGGTCGTTGTTGATGGCGGCGTAGTTGGTGGACGCGATGCTGATGGCCGACATGAAGTTGCAATTGCCGCTGCTCACGTCGCCGAGCGTGTAGGACGTGCCGTCACCCTCGTAATACTCGCCGGCGGCCACAGCGGCCGAGAGGCTCAGAGCTGCTAGTGCGCGGAAGTACACCATCTTGACTCGAGCAGAGGAGAAAGCGGGACGTGGAAGTGGCTCTGCGCGTCAAACGTCGAATTCCAAAGTGAGAAGGAGAGGACGACCCCCGCCACATGGAGAGAGCCCGCGAGTAGACGAGCTGCTCTCTTCACTCGGCGAAGAGTCTGCTCCACCGCATGCCGGGGCGCGGACAAGTCCCGGCCGAAACGCACGACACCTTCTTGCAAACCAGCTGGAGTCGCTCGTCGAGTCCGAACGTTCCTTACTGAACGCAAGATAAAACGGACTGCCAAGACGTCGAGCAGCTCCTTTGGAGCGCGTCGGGCGCGAGTTCGGAAGGAGCGGTCAGCACGCTGACGGCAGGTGCTGCCAAGGGTAGAGCGCTGACAAGGACGCCCGAGGAGCCAAGCTGGTGGCTCGGACTGGCCGTTGCTGGATATGCGAAGCATCTGACCCGAAACCCAGGACGCCAGGTGCCCCGGGATATCCAAGCAGGACTCGCGCTTGGAGGCGCTGGACAAGCCTCGATGCACGTGGAGCAGGAAGAGAGCTCGCACGTCAAGTCAGCCAGCCCCACTCC
Source organism: Halophytophthora polymorphica (assembly GCA_023338205.1). Classification (NCBI taxonomy): domain Eukaryota; phylum Oomycota; class Peronosporomycetes; order Peronosporales; family Peronosporaceae; genus Halophytophthora; species Halophytophthora polymorphica. Next base: position 9,866 of record JAADYJ010000835.1, read on the forward strand.
GGCTGAACTCACGTCTTCGTGCGAACAGCCGGACACGCGGGGGTGGGACCGCAGCGATGCCAAGCAGACACGAAGGTCGTCGGGCGTGTGGGTGGCCTATGTCGCATTGCGGTTCTGCCACACCAGGGCCCAGCAATCCACGCATGCAGCCACGAGGTGGCGGCGGACGCAGCGGGAGTATTGGAGCCAAAACCGTCCTTGGCATGGAGAGCTCTGCGCGGTGATCAACGCAAAACACCGCGGAGGAGAGGACGGTCTTCAGGAGCCTCCTTTGCGCGGCACAGATGCGGCCAGCGCTGCAAAGAGAGAACGCAGGCGGCTGGGCCAGCGGCATACACGACACTGTCAGCTGGTGGCAGTCCGCGTGGAGCAGAACCGCATTGCAGCACGCAGACCAAGATGTTCCGTGGGCTTGAATTCATGGCGACCCGTTCGCGGGTCATTTCCCTCTGGCCACGCGTGCGAACTGCCTTGAGCGTCCGCCTGAGCAGCCCAAGTTCCAGCTTGAATCAGCCACCTACTGCTGCTGGAGGCCCGGATCGCTTGACTTGGTACTCGAGAACGCTCAACGCGGACCCCTCCAGCGCCGCCAGACCCACGCCAATCGAAAGACGTTGGGGACAGTCGCTAGCGATGACAGAGAACACGTCACCCACAGATACCTGCTCCAGTTGAGCCATTACGAAGTCAAGTACGAAGACGAAACGAGCCGGAGCAAGAACCAGCACGGTTTGAGCGTGCTCTGGGGGATGCCAGCGTCAAGCACAGCGCTCGCAACTTCCTTGGACACGATTGGAGAGGTACTACATGCGTAGTATTTGTAGGCAACCCTAACGATGCCAAAGGCTAAACGCCATCGCCCTTGTCAGCTACACATCGGCATGCAGCCAGGATTGGAGACACTGGCACGGCGGTGAGGAGCCAGCATGGGGTAGTCGGGCGTGTTCTCATCGGCCGAGGACACGGAAGATGAGGTGGTCGCTTCACTCGCGGCCGCCGTGGCGTCGAGGTCGAATTCGAGCTCCGGTCCTCCTCGGGTTCGTAGTTGTCAGTTTCGTTCGCCGTGCTGTCCGACTGCACGTTGGACACAGAAGTCGCCGGTGCGGCCGTCGTGGCGGCAGGTGCGATGGTTACGAAGCTGCGCGCGCTCGTGGTTGAAGCCAAACTCTGGTCTCAACGTCGTAGTTATCGTCGGCCATGTCGCGCTGTGGCTCTGTCACCAACGAAGCAGTTCTCCGCTAGGGTTTAACGATCCGCACGCGTAGCACGAAGCGACGGCGACAGATTGACTGGACTAGCACTGACAAAGGAAGGAATCTCGTTCGCGTGGCACAGACGCCGCGCTCGCACTGATGACTTGAACGTCGTCGACCGTTGTAACCTCGAATTTCCTTTCGGACCATGCAAGATGAAGTGTTGAAAGTGCGATCAAACGTTCCACATTGATAATAAAAGAAAGAGACAGCATAGACGACCTCAGCCATCTCGACGTCGCCTGCCATCCTGATGCTGCTCGTCTACAGGATGGCAAAGTCCTGCCGCCGGGCAGGCGAGTGGCCCATGTCGAAGGACGCAGCGGCCACCACGGCCGTCGTGGGGGCCTCCAGGTCGCGCTCCTTCTGCTCCTGGATCTTCTTCTTTTTGGCCACCACCACCATGGCAATCAGCGCCACGAGCGCCACGGCCCCCACCGCCGACATGGCGATGATCATGGGCGACGTGCTAGCGGAAGCCTCGCCGGACTGCGTCGTAGCACTCTGCGTGTTGTCATCCGAGCCGGAAGCGGCCGTTTGGCCGGGAGCGTCGCTCGTCTCGCTCTGCTTCTCGGTCTGCTGCGCGGTGTCGGTGGACGGTGCAACCGTCGTGGCAACAGGAGCCTTGGTCTTGCTCGTCGAGGACGACGCGCTGCCCTCACTCAAGGCCGAGGCCGACTGCTGGCCCTGGTCCTCGTCGTCCTGGTCTTCGTTGTCACTGCTGGTGCTTGACGAAGACGACGCGGGTGTCGTAGTGGACGGAGCTTGGGTCGAAGTGGGTGTGGGCGTCTCGGATGGCTCCGGAGTCGGCGCTGCCGTTGGCGCTTCCGTGGCCGGAGCAGACGTCGGAGCTTGGGTCGGAGCTTCAGTAGGAGCTTGCGTCGTCGGAGTGGCCGTGGTGGGGGCTGGACTCGACGACTGCTGCGTGGTGGACCCGCCAGAGGAGGACGAGGCGAACTGGCTGGCACCTTCCGTGCACGAGCCGGCCTCGAGCGCTACCGTATCCTCGATGGTGTTGCCGTTCACGTCCGTGATGGTGACGGTGAGGCTTGAGAGATCCGTCTGCGTCTGGCTGGCGCCGTCTAGTAAGAAGTAGTAGGCCGAGTCAAGCATGGTGGTCTCCTGGCCGTTCATCTTGAGGCTGGTCACGCCCGTGGCCACGTTCGTGGGCTGCACGGCCGTCCAGAAGTTGTTGCTGCCGCCCTTGAGGCAGTAGTTCACGTTGCTCTCCACGGGGCAGTCCACGAACTTCCACTTAATGGTGTACCGCGCCGGGTCCGAGCCCGTGAGCGACGTGAAGACCGTGGGGGAAAGGTCCAGGTCGCCCTTGACGCACTCAGGGCAGCGGTCCAGGATCTGCACCACCTCGGAGCTGCTCTGGTCGGCGCAGCGGTCGTCGGCGCACCACACCTCGGCGCAGCGCCCGCAGTTGCCCAGATTGTCCCATTGGTCGTTGTTGATGGCGGCGTAGTTGTGCGACGCGAAGCTCAGCGCCGACATCATGTTGCAGTTGCCCGCGCTCGTCTGGCCCAGCGTGTAGGCCGTGGCGTCGCCCTCGAAGAACTCGTCGGCGCTGGCCACAGCCGCCGCCGTGGCGGTCACAACCGCAGCGAAAGTCCTCATGACGCTCGAACACCGCTCGAAGGTTCTGGAGACTGAGGGCCGGAGGAGTGGAGAATGCAGAGTGCCCCGCCAGCCAGACGACGCGCAGGCAGAGGCATAGGATCACGAAGCGAAGGCGGTGCTACCCAGATGGGGCGCAAGGTGGAAAGTCGGCATGTTCTGGCCACCACAATGTAGCAACCGTGGGCATGGAGCTGCGGCAGGGGTGGACCAGCAGACACTCTTCGCGCTGTGCGAACAGCTGGCGTACAAAAGGCAAGTTCTGCATTGTGGAGTGGGTTGGAAACGTACATCGCAATGTAGAAGCGCGTTCTGGCCGGCTTCTTTCGGATGGTGATCAAACTCGAAGCGTGTGCCCCTTCACGCCGCGGGTGACTCTACGCTTTGGCTGCGGGTGGAGACGCTGGCTGCGAATCACTAATCGCCGTTTCGCTGCTCTAGCCTGAATTCCTCGCGAAACGGTCTTCAGCTGGAAGGTCGTTGAGGCAGCTTTTGGAGGATTACAAAAACCAAGTACACGACCCGATGGCCAGGAATTATGGAATTCCTGGCCATCGGGGGACGTGTACTTGGGTTTTGTATTGACATTATCCGGAATGCTTTAGCCACGAATCGCTGAACTTGGCTTTTGTATCGGCGCCATCCGGAGATGGGGGATCGGAAAAGCCGGGGCAGTGCCTCCAGACGGTGTCACCAGCTGAGCGTGCCGGGCACTGTCAAAACGTGCACATTCGAGCCAAAACAGTTTTCAGAGAGACTCACCTACGACTCCAGGGCCTGCATAAGTTCCCAACAGACACAGCGTGCCCGACTCTGCCATTCGCCTCATTGGCATACTGTACTTTCCTGTGCCTAAATTCAAGGGGAGGTGCTATAGATGAGAGCAAGTGCGTTGAGCTTTACCGGTTAAGAAGGAAGGCACTCCTTCTGAAACAATCTCCATTTAGTCTTCTACAAATTCCACTCACGACACTATAATTAGATGAATGTTGGTGTAACGGGGTACTTGCAGGGTACGCCCGGTCACACAGATGTCACTGGGAGTGACATCCGGTCACTATTTATAGTGACCACCTTTGGTCCGGACAAGGCAAGGCCAAAGTGTCCCAAGCTAGTCCGCCTAGCTTAAGGGCCCTTCTGGGCCCTATTAGTGTACGCCACACTAA
>JAADYJ010000836.1:0-13901 GCA_023338205.1 Halophytophthora polymorphica
GACCAAGTCTTCGCTTCTCTCGGACGCCGAGCTGGACGTGTACGTGCGTGAGTACTCGCAGTCGGGCTTCTTCGGCAGCTGCAGCTACTACGCGCAGCGGCGACGCGACTTTGAGGACGAGAAGCTCCTGCCGCGCGTCATCGAGCACCGCGCGCTGTACATTGGCGCGGTGGACGACCCGATCCTCAAGCCGGAGCTGGCGGCGGGCATGGCTCGCGTGGTGCCCAAGCTCCAGCAGGAGCTGGTGCACGGCGGCGGCCACTGGCTGCTCTGGGAGCAGAAGCACGAGGTCTCCCGCATCCTCTCGCGCTGGCTCGACGAGCTCAAGCTGCCGTCGCCCACCCAGATCTCCTCGGGCCTGTAGGTGACAAGACGTCGATTTCCAGGACGTCGAAGCGTTCATTGCATAACTTGCTATTATATCGAGGCGAGAACGGCTCGGAGGCAGCCCGCGCAGCCATTGCGCCAGCTCCTTGTCTCGCAGATAAAGGCCAACGCCCAGCGTCAAAGGGCCCACGTGTGCTGCACACGCAGACTGACCGCAGTACAGCACTAGCACCATTGTATCCTCGCTAGGAAGCGGCGGTTTGAGGCCCGGAGACGCGGGTTTGGGAGCTTCTAGCGTCGAATTGGCCGAGATCTCATGCTCGGATGCCTTGGACCTGTGCCTGGGATGGCCAGACGTACGTACAAAGTACAGAGAGAAGCCCACGACGCAAGAGGCTGGTGAGTTGCAAGGCCAGACCCGAGTTTGGGCTGCGTGTTGCGGTGTATTGGCGCGGCTTGGTGGGCCAGAGCGTCTATGGCGGGCTGGGCGGCGCGTATTGCGCTGCTCGGCGAGCTGCGGGGCCTTGGCGCCGTCTATTCCGACTTGGGCGCAGCCTTGTCCGCCGCCTGCTTCTTCGCGAGCTGGTTGGCCTTGTAAATATCGCTGCGCTCGTGCAGGACCAGCTTGATGCGGGCCATCGACTTCTTCACCTGCAGCACGCGGTCCCCAGGCAAGCGCACAGCGCACAACAGCGAAAGAGTGAGCACTGCATCCTACGGTCTAGCTATCTGCGAGGACAGCGCCATCACCAAGCAAGCAAGCGTGGAAGGGCCGGCTGATGCTCGTACCTTGGTTCGCCGCGACGGGTTGGGCATGGCCAGGTTCTTGGCGCGGCACTGCTGCAGCTCCGTGAGCAGCGCGTTGCGCTCCTTGAGCAGCACGAACCAGAGCTTGTGCAGGTCGTCCGTGCTCTTCTCGCGCAGCATCCAGGCCTTCCACTCGCCGCCCACCACCACGGCCTTCTGCCCCACGTTGGCCGGCACCTGCGTGAGGCTGCCCGCCTTGGCGCCCTCGCCCGCCGCCGACTGCGCCGGGAAGAACTCCTCCAGGCCGCGGCGCGCGCTGGCGCCCGACAGGCGCATGCCGCCCATGAGGCGACGGAGCTGGAACATGGTCACACGCGCGGAGCACCTGCCTCTTCCTGCTGCTGCTGCTGCTTGCTTGCTTCCCCCTCGAACGGAGCTGCTGGCCTTTGCGCTGGATCAGTTGAGTGGCCGCGGTTGCCGCTACCTTCGCGCGACATTGCGGCGAGAGACTCTCGAACGGACTCGAACCACTGAAACGCATACCCGTTTTCGAAACCCGGTAGAAACCCGGTAAGGCCCATCCCAATGCCGGCGAACCAAGCACCCTCGTCCGCTTGGACTCCACGGCAACGTAGATCCGCGACGAGCTATGAGTTATACGCCAAGCCGCCATGCGTGGCCAAGCCCAGCGAAGACCATCAGCTGTGGGCGCGCTCGCTGTATGCGCATCTGCAGCCCAGCCTTGCGCAAGCGCAGCTCTCCGAAGTTCAATGGCGACGGTCACTGCGACTCGCTGTGCGAGGACCCCGTGCTCCGTGCTCTGTGCTCTGTGCTCCGACGCCGTGAATCTCACCCAGATGCCTCGTCTCGTTTTTTTGCCTGCAAGGATCACCGGACCGGATCTCCGCCGCAAGAGCGCCACTCCACTGGACGTTGATCCGTCCTCGGTGAACCAGCGCAGGTTGAATCTGCGTCGGTGCAACCGCCACGTAGACCGCAGGTCGCAGCCTCACTCGCCGAGCCGTAGGGCCCTGCTGGTGCAGTGCAGCAAGAGGACCATGTGCCAGCTTGACGTTCAACCTTGAACTTGTCCGAAATGCAACCTGTACACCTGTTCCTGCGGGCCTGCTGGGCCGAGTGGCGTCGTTTGACGCTGGCATTGCTGGCTCGGCGTCATATGGGCCTGTACTTGCCTACAGAGCTTGCGCTCGCTGTTTCCCCCGCCGGCGTTCTCGCCGCGCCAGATGGGGCCAGAAGTGAGGCGATGCGAACTCGGCCTAAAGCAGCTCGAGCGAAGTCGGCCTGGCCTGTAAGCGAGCCACCACCAGCACGAGACAAGCAGGCTGCCTGGCGAGACGAGTTCGGTCGACCGTTGAACTGAATCATCGCCTCTTCGCATGCGGCCAACAGCAAGTACAAGGTGAAGCCATTCGGGTGCGTACGCGCTGCTCATTGGCCGCCAGCCCCACCGACACCGGGAGCGGTGACGTCGCGTGCATCACCCCCGCGCAAAGCACATGTGACAGGCACGACCCCGGCTCCGCACGGAAAGCCAGCACAAAATCAGTGTGAATACCGCGCGTTACCGGTTCGTCTTGGTGTCGGCTCGAGGCGCTCGGCCAATCAGCGGCCACTCTCCGGGGGCTAGGTCCCACGACGGCGGGTCACTTGCAGTTGAAGCGCGCCCATTTGCCAAGCCCGCACCGCGCGCCCTTTCGTGTGCAAACCACGCACTGGGTTATCGCGTACGTCAGTGGTTTAAATTCCCGTTAGGCCAGCCCGAGCGAAGCGACGCTGCCTGTCGCTTTACTCACGTTTCCGGTCCCCTGTCGCCCCCAGATTCGCCGCCGCCCGCCCAGCCATGCTCATTCCCGAATCTGCGTCGCCGGTGGCAAGAGCAACCCGTGTCCAAGACCTCCGCTAGTTTCGCCCGCTCCAGCAAGAGCAAGCCAACACCAACACAATGGCCGAGAGCGCACGTCAGATGCGCAAGAGCCGCTCCATGTCCCTGGGCGTCACGCGCCACATCGACCTCGACCAGCAGGTGCGGCCCGTGCTCCTACTCGCGATGGCTCGCGCTCGGGATCTTTTCCCCGCAAGGTGCTGGTTGTTATGGAAATGATAGACTGAACCAGGCGTGTTGTGTGCGAACCCGATGCGCAGATGGACGAGGTGACGGCGCTCATCAAGGCCACGAACCTGTTCAACGACGACATGATCACGAGAGAGGTGGAGTGGTTTTACGGCCCGCTGGGCGTGCACGACTTTTACTTCTCGGGCCAGACGGCGGCCGTCATCGCGCAGCACATGCAGAGCCTCATCGCCGCCAAGCTCATGTCCAAGGCGTCGGGCCGCGAGATGGCCGTGAAGCTAGAGCAGGAGACGGAGACGGGCGCCTTCTTCGCCGCGCGCAGCAACGTGCAGGGCTCGGCCGCGCAGCCCAACCGCCGTGCCGCGCAGCTCGAGCACGGCCTCACGGAGGTGGAGACCCTGGAGCGCCGCCTGGAGAAGCAGTACCTCAGCGGCAACAGCGGCATCATCGGAGATGGCGTCAAGTCCGGCTACCAGCACCTGGAGAAGGCCGAGAGCATGCAGAAGCGCACCTACCGCCTGCAGTGCTACCGCAGCAGCGGCGTGCTGGACCCCGAGGTGGTGCCGTACCATGTGCGCATGTACTTCCTGCAGAAGCCCGACTTCGCCGACCCGACCGTGTCGGAGAACGAGACGGACATCAACAAGGTGGGCGACAAGATTTTCCTGGCCCGCGCTGGCGACCGACTCAAGGAGGTCTACCAGCAGTGCATCATCAAGGCCATGTCCCAGATGACGCCGGCTTTCCACACGGAGGTGTGGACGGAGGAGGACGGCTCTAAGATGGCGCGCATGGCCATCGCCTACCGCAGCGGCTCCACGCACTCGTACTTCTCGAGTATCGCGGACGTGTACCGCCAGCACGGGCTCTTCACGCAGCGCAAGTACGTCGAGTTCTTCGCCAACGGCATCGTCATCTACGGCTTCTACCTCGAGATGCTGGACAAGCCCACGCTGGGCATGGGCACCTTCGAGGAGCGCCTCGAGGCCGTCGTGGACGACGCGTCCATGCACTTTGTGCTGCCGCGCACGTCGCTTACGCCCATGCTTACGGACGGCCTGCTGACCCCGCAGCAGATTGCCTACGCCTACGCGGCCTGGAAGTTCACGTTCCACTTCATGCACCGCCTGCCCGAGGCCTTCTCCGTGGTGAGCAACTCGCTGCGCGACCGAGACCCGTCGGCGTTCACCCGCCTGGAGGAGCTGCGCTCCACCATGAAGCTCAACACGTACACGGAGTCGCAGATCCTGGACCACATCCTGGGCTCGGCCGACGTCGTCAAGATCCTGTACGACGAGTTCGAGTCGCTGCACGCGCCGGCCAACTACGGCTCGGACAAGTCGATCGACTCCAAGACGACGCTGTCGCACCTGCGCAAGGCGATCGTGGCGGAGCAGGGCGTGGAGATCTTCTCGCTCTTCCACATGTTCAACAAGCATATCAAGAAGACCAACTTCTTTGCCAAGGACAAGTCCGCGCTCTCCTTCCGCCTGGACGGCAGCTTCCTGTCGAAGACGGAGTTCCCCGACGAGCCCTACGCCGTCATCTACGTCATCGGCTCCGAGTTCCGCGGCTTCCACGTGCGGTTCCTGGACATCGCGCGTGGCGGCATCCGCATGATCCGCTCGTCGCACGCGCAGGTCTACCTGAACAATGCGTCGTCGCTCTTTGACGAGTGCTACGGGCTCGCCTCGACGCAGCACCGCAAGAACAAGGACATCCCGGAGGGCGGCTCCAAGGGCGTCGTGCTGCTCAACCAGGTGCACCAGGACAAGGCCGACGTGGCCTTCCGCAAGTACATTGACGCGCTGATGGACCTGATGCTCATGAAGGGCACCACGCCTGCGGACGAGGACATTCTCTTCCTGGGCCCCGACGAGGGCACGGCGCACCTCATGGACTGGGCCAGCTCGCACGCCAAGTCGCGCGGCTACTCGTACTGGAAGGCCATCACCACGGGCAAGTCGGACACGCGCGGCGGCATCCCGCACGACGTGTACGGTATGACGACGCACAGTGTGCGCGAGTACGTGCTGGGCATCCAGCGCAAGCTGGAGCTCAAGGCGCCCATCACTAAGGTGCAGACCGGTGGCCCGGACGGCGACCTCGGCAGCAATGAAATCAAGATGAGTCCGCAGGAGCAGACGGTGGCCATAGTGGACGGCTCGGGCGTGCTGTACGACCCCAAGGGCATCAACCGCGAGAACCTGGTGGCGCTGGCCGAGTCGCGCAGCCCCATCTCGGGCTTCGACGCGAGCAAGCTCTCGCCCGAGGGCTACGCTGTGCTGGTGTCGCAGAACGACGTGACTCTGCCGACCGGCGAGGTGGTCGAGAACGGCGTCGAGTTCCGTAACATGTACCACCTGCGGCCCAAGCTGACCGCCGACTTCTTCGTGCCGTGCGGAGGCCGGCCGGCCGCCGTGAACCTGGGCAACGTGGAGAAGTTCATGTACCGCGAGGACGGGCGCACGCTGCGCTTCAAGTACATCGTGGAGGGCGCGAACCTGTTCTTCACGCAGGACGCGCGGCTGCGGCTTGAGGACGCGGGCGTGGTGCTCTTCAAGGACGCGTCGGCCAACAAGGGCGGCGTGACGTCGTCCTCGCTCGAGGTACTGGCTGCGCTGTCCATGACGGACGAGGACTTTGCCGAGCACATGCAGGTGGACGCGGCCACGGGCAAGCGCCCGGCCTTCTACACGGAGTACGTGAGCGAGGTGCAGAAGCGCATCGACCTGAACGCGCAGCGCGAGTTCGAGTGCATCTGGCGCGAGCACGAGCGCTCAGGCACGTACTACTCGGTGCTCACGAACCAGCTGAGCGAGCGCATCACGGATCTGAGCTTCAAGATCCAGCACTCGTCGCTCTGGGAGAACAAGCCGCTGCGCGAGAAGATCTTCGCCGACGGCTTCCCGGAGAGCCTGCTGCGCATTACGCCCAAGGAGGAGCTGCTCAAGCGCCTGCCGGAGAGCTACACGCACGCCTTCTTCGCCTCGCAGCTCGCCAGCCGCTTCGTGTACACGGCCGGGCTGGCTGCGCCCGAGTTCGCCTTCTACGAGTTCGTGCACGGCCTCACGAGCGGCAACTAGGCCAGCAAGGCGCATCGACCCAAGTGACGCGCAAGACGGAGGCCACGGAGCGGCCGCGACAAGCGCAAAGGTATGAGAACTGGCGATAACCGCCTCCGCTCAAATGGATTGTATATTCGTGTGTTGTGCGAGGCCCTTGCTTGATCCGTTGGTCCTTTAATGTCCAAAGCGAGCGACCCCGGAGGCGAGTTGCTACGCTTCGTCTCGTGCATGTAGCCACTTGAAGGGATGGATGACGGCAATACCGGTAAGTACCAGCTTGCGATGACGCGCTGCCCCGGTGAGATGACGTACGTCGATCGATGCGCTTTGCCCAGGCGAGTGACTTTCACGCGACAGCACCAAGCACCGACGTCACGCTGCTTGGAGCTTGGAGCTCCGCCACCTACAAGGACAAGCAAGACGCGGCAAGAAGCAAGCAGCAGACCACGCACGCTTGATACGATGGCGGAGCACAGACAGGTAAGCGATGGAGCGGGCCACAGGAGCGTGGGTGGGGTGTCTTGTGTTCTACCTCTCCTTGTCCTACTCGTGTCTCCCTCGCTCGTCCAGCCGCGGCGCCCAGACACACGCTCGACTCGACTTGATCCAACTGGACACTCGCTACAGAAGCGCTCACCGCGTCACGGAGAGCACGTGCGCGACTTGAGAGGCCGCGAGAGCGAGGCGGCCGACAGACACACCGCTCGCTTCGCTCGACTCGCCTTGGAGGCCGCTCCGACACGCCTTCCCGTCTAGAGGATCATCTTGAGCGGGTCCTCCACGAGCTCCTTGAAGCTCGCGAGCCACTGCGCGCCCACGGCGCCGTCGATCACGCGGTGGTCGCAGGCCAGCGTGGCCGTGAGCACCTGCGCGTACTTATAAATCTGCTCGGCGTCCGGGTCGTCGTTGGGCACCACCTTCTTCTCGATCGTGCCGAGGCCCAGCAGACAGGCCTGGCCCGGGCGCACGATGCCCGCCAGCGACTGCACGTCGTACATGCCCACGTTCGAGATGGTGAAGGTGCCCGTGGCCAGGTCGGTCGCCTCGAACGCGCCGTCCTGCGCCTTGGCCACGGCCGCCTGCACCTCCTTGCTGATGGCGTCCAGCCCCTTGCGGTTCACCTGCGGCAGCACGGGCGCCACCATGCCGCCCGCCGCCGACGTCACCAGCAGGTTCACGTTCACGTCGTGGAACTGGCGGATGAACGAGCCCTGCCAGCTCGAGTTGGCGCCGGGCACCTTGCGCATGGCCAGCGACGCCGCGCGCACCAAAAAGTCGTTCACCGACAGCTGCTCGTCCTCGCCGCGGCCGGCGTTCAGGCGCGCACGCGCGTCCAGCAGCTTGTCGATGGTCAGGTCCGCCGTCAGGTGGTAGTGCGGCACGTCCAGCTTCTGCTGCGCCAGTTGCGCCGCCAGCGCCTGCGCCTCGGCGCTGATCGGGTAGTCCACGTAGTCCGTGGCGGCCGAGGGCGTCGTCGAGGCCGCCGTCGTCTCCGGGGCCGGTGACGCGCTCTCCGTGGCCGGTGACGCGCTCTCCGTGGCCGTGGCCGTGCCAGCAGCCAGCGCCGCCTCCACGTCGGCCTTGATGATGCGGCCGTGCGGGCCCGAGCCGTTGATGACCGAGAGCACGGCGCCCGACTCACGCGCGAGCTTCTTGGCCAGCGGCGACGCCACGACGCGGTCCGAGGGTGACGCGGACGACGTGGCCGGCGACGTGGCCGCTGGCGTGGCCGCAGGCGTCTCCGTCTTCGGCTCCGGCTTCGGCTCCGGCTCGGCGGGGGCGGCCTCGACGGCGGGGGTGGCGTCCGGGCTAAAGTCCTTGAAGGCGGCCACGTCCTCCTGGTTCTCCACCGTCACGAAGATGGGGACGCCCACGGGGATGTCGGCGTCGCCCTCGTGCGCCAGGATCTTGGCCAGGAACGAGTCGTCCTGCGCCTCAAAGTCCACCACGGCCTTGTCCGTCTCCACCTCGAGCACCACGTCGCCGGCGCTGATGGCGTCGCCCTCCTTCTTGTTCCACTTGGCGATCGTGCCCGTCTCCATCGTCTACTCCGGCGCGCAAAAGCCCCATACACAGCGCCACGTCAGCGTCACATCCACCAGCAGCACAAGGTGGAGACTCGTAGATTCATTGTAGGAAGCAGGAGGCACGCGTGGACGTACAGGGGAGAGCGAGGGCAGACCCACGACCTCGTGGTCCGGCAGCGAGCTCAGGGAGCGCGTCGCCAGCGCCTGCGAGGCCTGGCGCCGCGCCGCCGCGCCCATGTGGGCCACGTCGAACACGGCCGCGCGCTGCAGCACGTTCGTAGAGCGCAAAACAGTCTGCGGCACGGCACAGCGTCACGTGAGTCGAGCGGCTCGGAGCAAGGAGCAAGGGGGGCTTCCGCCGCGCGTCGCGGCGCCCACACGCGGCCCCCGGCGACCGCAACGGCGCCATCGCGTGCGCAAGACGTGGGGGAGCGCGTGGGGCCGGCGGGGACGGGCGGGCGGACACGCACCTGGAAGCGCTGCATCGTTCCCGGGTCTCTCGCTTCTTGTCGCTTCTGGGCTGCGTCTCGAGTTGTGATTGCTTTTCTGCTTGGTGTGGTTTGGTGGGTGACGAGAGGCTGCGAGCGCCACAAACGGCGGAGGGGCCCTGTCTACTGTGATAACGGGCAGGAGGGTGCTGCGCGTCCGCCTTTCGCCAATGACAGAGCCGAAAGCGCCCGTGCACTGATTTCGGCAGGAAGTAGTCAGCGAATAGACAGCAGGGAGCGTCCAATGTGGATGCTATACTGTAGTCCAGGGTTGATGGATTGGAAAATGCCGTATTAGTTACGACAGGGAACAGCAAAAGGCACTTGTCTCAACAACGGCGCAGATCCCCCTTTATCCGGACGGTATCCGGATTTGTCATAGCGGCCCGCAGAAATACGCGGGCAAGTGACGGCGGATTTGAAAGGGTACCAGAAACGTGGCACAACATGATGGGCCCGCGCGTCACCAGTGAAACGGACGATCGGGAATTTGACAGATAGTGTTTCAAGTATATGGTATTCGACCAGGTAGGAATTTGATCGCCCAGATGTGAGCTTCGAGATGGCTCATTTGTCGATAGATTTCTTCGCCTGAATGTGGAACATTTTTGACCCTATATCGCCTGGATGGACACCGTACCGCGGGTCAGCAAATCGTGGGTCAAACCCACCATACAAGTGCCAACCCGCCTCTCAGCCTCGCAAGTTGCGAGTTACATCCGAAAAAGGAACAGCAACAGCAGGGCACGCCAACGACACCAACAGCCAACCATGGGTGGACTGACGGCAGCGCAGTTACCACCGGAGAGCATCACTGCCGGTGATAGTGTTGCGTACTTCTCTCGAGCCTTCGTCGCCGGTGATAGTGTTGCGTACTTCTCTCGAGCCTTCGTCGCCGGTGATGAACGCGGGTATCGCGAAGAGGTTGTACTTCGCGTGCGCATGAACGTGCCCAAGTACCCTGTGGTAGTCGACACCCAGGAGCCACTGCCACTAACGCGGATCATGAAGAAACGGAGAGACGCGGAAGGCACGGTCACGGTTGGCAGCAAGTGGAGAAAACTGCGCACGTACACGCTTCATCCCAATGCAGTTGAGGCGCCAACAAGCGCTGACCGTCTAAAGGCTGGCATCCGGGCCGCCGTTGATGTAGTGTTCGCCAATTCAGCACCTGGCACAAGCGCCGCTGCTGCAAACGACGGCAAGGACAACGAAAGCGCACCGCGACGGCAGAGCGGGGTGCCGGCACTGAGCAACACCACGACAGAGCGGGGTGTCGGCACTGGTGCCAGTAACGGGGTGCAAGCCGCTGGATCCGACCAAGGGTCGACCGAAGTCGTGATTGGCGCACCGGCATCGGAACCGAGAGAACGACCGCGCATGGAGCCTTCGGAGACTGCAAGGTTCGCCATGGATCCTGACAACGTGCCAAGGCATCGGCCGAGTTTGGGTGTGCTGTTCGACGACGACTCAGACGGACGAGATAGTCTGGACGACGTACCAGCCGACCCAATCAGGGAAGACGGCTTCGGCGCAGACTTGTTCAAGGGCATGTCCTTTTCTCGGCCACGGCTGCCCTAAGCGCCGCGCAAGACTACGCGCTCGTCATTGGCAAGAGCGTCGAGCTAGCCCGCCGTGGAGGCACAGAGCGACGGATTGTGTGCACAGTTCCCGGCTGCTTCTTTCTCGTTCAGGTCTACAGGCAACGACGCAACGGTGGGGCCTTCGGCAAGTGGATCATTTCCAAGCTAGTGGACCGCCACCGTAACTGTACTTCGACGCCCAAGCCCACCTACCGACAGATAGCGCGTATCCCGACATTTTTCAGCGCCGTGCATGCATCGGCCACCACCCCGATCAAAACATTGATCGCGTAAGTGCGACAGCGAGATGGAATCTCGCTTGCAGACCACGAGCGCTCAGCGTACCGAGCACGGGAGCTGCTCACCGCAGACACCGAGGTGGCACAACAGAAATCCTACAAGCTCATCGGCTCCTACTTGGACCGCTTTGCAGAGTTGAACCCGGGGTCTATTGACGTCGTGGAGAGAGATGACCAGAACCGGTTCAAGCGCGCAATGGTGTCGGCGGGGGCCGTGGCCGAGAGCATGGCCGCAATTCAACGCGTGCTTGGGGTAGACTGTGCGCACTCCAAGTGCGTGCGGTACGACGGTGTGCAGATGAGCTTGGTCGGCCAGGACAGCAACCGCGAGATCGTCTTGCTAGCTATCGCGCTGGTAGAAAAAGAAGATCTCCCCAACTACCGCTGGTTCTTCCAGCAATTGCTGCACGCTGGACATGACATCACCAAGACCGTCATATTCTGCGACCACCACAGCGCAATGTTGTCCTTGGCTGACACGATGGGTCTGCAGATCCGGTACTGCACGCTTCACATCATCCGCAACGTGAACGATCGCTTCGTCGCCTTCAAGAAGCCCCACCACAACCTCATCTGGCAGTTGCAGGCGGCTAACACCGAAGCCGAGTACACCAGTCGCCTGGGTTGGATCGCTATGGAGCTGGGAGACGACGTTCAACAGTACCTCGCAGGCATTGACCCCGTCCGCTGGTGCGTATGGGCCAACGTACGTGTCCGTGCTCTCTACGGCTGGAGAACCTCGAACTTCGTCGAAAGTCAATTCGGCAGTCAGCTGGTGCTCAAGATGCGCGGACTTCCACCCTTGGTGTTTTTTCAAGCTACCTGTGCTCGCCTCGTTGATCGCACCTACGGCCGATACTGCCAATCCAGGAGCTGGATCCCTGACGGACTTACGGTGACTCCGCGTGCGATGGAGCAGTACAACGAGCAAAGCAAAGAACTTGGGCACTACCTGATTCAGCACGCATCGGAGGACATCAGCTACGCATACCGGAAAGACAGGACAGTTCGCTTCATGCACATGGTGACGCTGAGCACTAAGCACTGCACGTGCGCACACTTTGACCAGCACCGGATGCCATGTCGGCATTTCATCGCCGTGCTCAAGAGTCGGGGACTTCTCCCGAGAGTGTTCCAGTTCTTCGATCCCATCTATCTCGTGAGTAGCTACGCGCGGGCGTTTGGCGGCAGGAAAGTAGAGCTTCCCCTCGACAGTGAGCTGAAGTCAGACGGACACACTCTTCCTCCAGGTTACACCAAACGTCGCGGTAGGCCTAAGCAGAAGCGGATCCGCAGCAGAGGAGAAAGCGAGACGACGACGTATTACAGGTGCAGCCGTTGCAAGGCTGTTGGGCACAACAAACGGCGATGCACTCAGTAGAAGGTATGCCTGACAGGCAACCAAGAACCACGCAATAAATACATGGAGTTGTCTCGCCATAATAGTTCCATAACTACTCATAGATCACCTTGACTTATGACTTTCTCTGATTGTGGTAGCTCGAACCGCAGCTTTTGGTGTTCTTGGCTCAATTAGAGCACATGTCCAGCGAGGGCAAGCAATTGGCTAATGGGAATAGAAGCTGTTCACGTATGCAGCGGCGGCAACTTGGAACGGTACATGTATCTGTATCCAGCTTCACACCGTCTCGAGATGGCAAATCCCGGTAATGCGGGTTTGTCGAGAGGCCCATGGGTCTCGCCTCACGGATGCGAGCATGCAAAAGGGGCGTACACATACATCTGTTTCGAACTGAAGTGTACCCGACGTTTTCTCTTCGCCAGGTGGCCTATCGCATGCACATGGCGGCCAGAAGATTACTATGTGGGAAGTCGTTACTGCAACGTTATGATGGACGGCGTTAAAGTCGTTGGAGTCGCCCAAACACGACTGCTGGTCGGATGAAAGTTTCAGCGAAGGAAACTTTCGCGATTCACCCGATTAAGTACGAAATAATGCAAAGTCGGTAAATACTGGTATTGGGCGGTAGTTGAACTTCCGGAGCCGCAGCGCTTAAGTTCACTAGTACAGTGAAGGCATGTCTAAAGTACGAAATCCGATCCCCCAGAGCCGCTCATTCCTTGAAAGGCTTTTTGAGTGAAGCGGGGCTGATAAGCAAGCCAAAAGCAGTCTCAACGCTAGCGCGGCGCGGCGAAGCCGCGGCGTGCATCAAGATGAAGGACGGTGCGTGCAGGGCGTGCTGTTGGTGTGTGTTGGTGCTGCACAGCGTGTGTGCTCGTTCTCAGCGCGTCTGTGAGGGCTGTTGTGTACGCGTATGCAGCTAAGCACGTAAAGAAAGCCCAGCCGCTTCAGATCTTCATGCGGAGCCGCACGCGCTCCGGATCGCGCCGACGACGGCGGCTACGAAGCCACGGGTAGCAGTATACCATCTGAGCGCGAGCGCTTGGGCCCTTGCGACCCCGCCTAGACATCTCCTAGCGAAATCCAGATGCGGGGTAAGCCCCAATACATCTGTGCGTGACCGGGTGGTGTCTGCGTGTGACGGCAGACGTGCTGACCTTTTGTGCTGTCGTGTTTTGTGCAGATGCACCGCAATCGGGCCCCGCGAAGCCATCCGCCTCGCCAACGGGCATTTTAAACGACACTTGCGAGACGTCAACAGCAAGCAACAAGCGAGGTGAGGTGACAGAACACTTGTTTACCATGTTGTTATGGAGACTGATGGGTTACTCTGTGTTTGGCGTACAGCTCGGACTGGTAACACCGATGGTTCGGCATCTGCCCAGCGCTCGAAAAACAAAAAGCGCCGCGCGACCCCAGTACAGCCTCCGCGAGTGCCGGCTTACAGTATTCCGCGAGTGCAGCGAGGCACGTATGATATCAGCGGTGCGCTAAACCCGTACAGCCCCCACGAAGGTGACAGTGATGGTGACGCCTCAACACAAGACGAGGCAACAGCTGGAGATGCACCGTCGGAGACGGTGCCGCGCATCCGCCACAGCGACACATACGACACCCGAGTTCAAATGTCCCAAGCGTACCCGTGGGTGGAGAACCCCGCTCCGCCAATCACACGCGCGGCATTCGTGACGCGGGAGGATCTGCTAAGTGCCATCGAGACCTACAGCGAGCAGAACTATTTGAAGTATCGCACGCGATCGAGCATCTCCACGGAGGCCTACAATCGGTACGTCCTATCCTATGGTGAGCTTTCATCACTTATCTGACTGCAACTCGGTCGTGCGTGCGCAATTCTGCAGAAACCACTCTGAGAATCCGATCCCTGAACGCTTCCAATGGGCATTCAA
>JAADYJ010000837.1:0-13900 GCA_023338205.1 Halophytophthora polymorphica
ACTACAGCAGCTACTACCCGAGCTACGACTACGGGTATGGCTATGGTGGCTATGGCGGCTACGGTGGCTATGGCGGTGACTACGGCTATGGCGGGGGCAAGAAGCCGTGTGGGCGTGGTCACGGCAAGCCGCACGGGTTCGACCACGGCAAACACCACGGGGGACGAGACTGCGACGACGACAAGAAGCACGGCGGTCACAAGTACGACTACGGCTACGGCTACTGAACATTTGGAAGAGGAAGTTCGAGTTGAACGCACTCTCAGATCCGCACAAATGGTCTCTGCGCGTGAGAGTTCGTGTTGTGTAAGTTACCACAAATTCCAACCATGCCGAATGTATGGGTCACTTGCTGCCGCGATTGACCCGTGGTTCGTTCTGTTCCCGCCATCCAACTCATTCAACCGCGTTCATGCCATCCACCTTGAAGACTGGCACATTCTGTCTTCCATCAGCTTTAAGTACTTGCGCATCTCGGAAGCTGTCTTACCAGCTTCGCCAAGCGCCTGAATGACGCGCGCACGCACCTCCATGGCCTGTACCACGTGCCGTTGTCAGGTGAGCGACTCCTTGCAACGAATCTCCTCTCCCTTGAGCTGTAGCGTCCCAATGCGGAGAGCGCGCTGCTGCTTCCAGTGCGCCACCTCGAGCTCCAGCTTTTGCGATGCCACCTCCATGGCCGTGCACTCCGCCTTCTCATCGCTCTGCGCCACTTCTGCAGCCCCGGTGTCATCTGCTCCGCTGGTGCGTCACTTCTTGCTCTTCCTGTGGTCCTGCGTTGCGATTAATGACAGACTGTCGTCGCTGTCGCTGGCTTCTTGACCATGCAGTGCCATCGTTAGGCTTGTCGCCCAGCTGCCAGCCAGCTCGGCGTCCGCCTCCGTCTCAGTGTCATTTGCAAACAGCGCTAATGGGAAAGAACGCCGCGACTTCCTGGTCAGGAAGGGCGATTGCCTCGTCTTGTCGCTTTTGTAGGCGGTTCCGTGGCTGGTAGCCGCCATGCTGTTGCCGCCTTGGACGGAGATGGAGGTGTGAGGTGTTGCGAAGCCGCGCTTGACGTTTGCAACAGCTACGGAGCTCAGGATTGCACGACCAGCACCGCGTTCATCATGTCAAGACGCTGGGAGTCTTGTGACGATCGGGGTGGCGTGGAGGCCCTGCGCGCCGGCCGAAGCGGGCCGCAGCTTTGCCTCTGGGCCGTTCTGCTTCGCACGTTGCACGTGATGCTTGCTCGACGGATCACTTCTGCCTTTTCAACCAATCAGACGCACGGAAGTCCCACGAGGCCGACCAATTACCGGGGACAACAGATCTGAGTATGGATGACGCAGACTCAGATGACCCTGAAGATCGGTGCAACGAAAGAGCGAAGGGACACAACCAGAGCAACGAAGTGGCCAAGCACCTCGCGCATGCGCCGCATCAAGCAACCCAAGCGCCTTGCGCTCCAGTGCACCACCGCCGCCTCTTCTCTAGACCGCATTTACCACGCGCATGCTTCGCTCCGGCGTCACCACCGCGCTCACAGCCTGGCAGCAGGACGTCAACAGCATGAACGCCACATCCAAGCAACTGGAGCTGCGCCCTGGCCTCTGCAGCGCTGGCGCCAGCCCCCACCATCGGCAGCACCAGTTCGGCGCGTAGTCGCAGTCGCTTGAGCTGCAACTCACGCTGCTCCAGAGTCTCTCGGGCCTGCATCTCGGCTCGCAGCAGCTCGAGCTCGCGCTGCCGACACTCGTGCCCATACTGCCGCTTGGCCTGCTGGAACGCCAGGCGCTTTGCGTTCAGGAAGGCGCGCTTCCGCTCCATGTCGGACGTGGCCGTAGCCAGCAGCGGCACTAGCTGGGGCGGGAGCAGGCCCGGCAGCAATCTCGCCATCGCGGGCATCAGATTCCCTGTTGGACGACAGCGCGGCGTGTCGCCTTCATAATCTGTCGACAGGACATCGCCGGGAACATGCGCGTCGTCCACGTCGGCCCCGTCCACGTCGCTATCGTCAGCGACGCTTTGGTCCACTTGCCCCTGGCGTCGGCGCTGGCTGTGTGGGGCGCCCACCGCCGCCAGGAACTGCTGTCGCTCGGAAAACACGCGCACAGTGGCCGAGCGGAAGATCTCCGCGTCTTCTCCTGGGCCGCCACCATCTTCTGCACCATGCGGCTGGCCCTAGTGTCCGTCACTTTAGAGACGAAAATGTGGCTCGAGGTTCTAGATTTTCAGCGCAATTGCGGCTTGCCATTGGTGAAAATAACATCGTTGGATAGTTTTAGCCAATCCAAGAGTCATATTCTTGAGAAAACCTCGTGCCGAAACGCCGCGGATAGCCTAGCAAGCTAGAGGAAGAGCTAGTCGAAATGGAGGAAGTGCTGGTGGCTGTGGAGAGCTCCGACCCGCTCGTAGCGCGCCTAATGGTCTTCTGCGACGAGCGTACGTGCCTTGCAATCCTCTAGCCGCTGCGCTGGCGTCTCTACCTCCGCAGCGAGCGTGGTTTGACGCCTTCACCGCGCATTTATCCGCCGCAGACGACGTGGAGAGCAAGTTCACCGCGTTCTTGCACCGGTTCGTGCGCTGCCGCCCGCTCCGCCCTACGTCACCTTGACGCAGCGTAGGTCTGACTACTCTCTCCTGTTTGCCAGCCACGCGAGCGCCTTTGAGAGCGCGTCCGCGGACGGCGAGTACGACCACGAAGCCCACGCCATCTTCCAAGTACGTACATGTCCTGGACGTGCGTGTGTGACGCCGCCGCGCCGCTTCTCACGCCGCCCTGCTGCCAGCGCTACGAAGAGGTCTTCGAGGACGTGGTGGCGCAGTTCCTGCAGCAGGAGCAGCTGTCCGCCGACGCATTCTTCGCGCATTGCCGCGGGTTACGCGCCAGCCCCAAGCAGGCCGACGCGACCGAGAACCTGCACTTGCTGCTGGCCGCCCTCGACTTTGAGGCCTTCTGCGAGCTCATGGCGCGCGAAGCCGCGCACACGCAGGCCGCGCGCCAAGACGCGCACGCCATGGGGCTCTGAGCCCCTCCATGCCCACATGGAGGGCCACGTACAGGACCGTTGCTTGATATTATACCCAGTGTCGCTAGTGTCCAATGTCCAATGTCCTTCCGCCGGCTTGTCACGCGCCGGCGGGCCACAAGCAAAGCCATCCACGGCGACTACTGCCGTCGGTAGCCGCCTCTTTCCTCCACCGTCTCCCCACATCGACACCCCCACCGCCTAGAAACCCCGCCTCCAAGCCTAGAAGCCGTCCATGCTGGCCAGTTCGCGCTCGAGCACCTCCTTGTCGCTCACGATGCTGCGCTCGTCGCCGTCCAGCTCCACGTCGTCCACGTTCATGTCCGAGGGCCGGATCTTGGGGCTGCCGTGCGTCAGGCTGTGCTTGCGCATCTGGTGCAGCGCCGGCAGCAGGTCCGAACACTTGCGCACCATGGCGCCACTTCCGGCGTCCTCTTCGCCCTCGGCCGTGGCCTCGACGCCCGTGGCGCGCGTCGGGTTCATCCACGGGTGCGCCAAGATGCCCGACGCGCTCAGGCGCTGGCGCCGGTCCACCGTCAGGAGCTGCGCCACGAGATCCTTGGCTTCGGCCGACACGTCGTCCCAGAAGGGCGCCTCGAACTCGTACTCGGCCTTGACCACCTTGTCCAGCACCTTGGCGTGGTTCGAGCCCGGGAACGGCGGGTAGCCGCACAGCAGGATGAAGAGGATGACGCCCAGGCTCCAGCAGTCCACCGGGGCGCCGTATGGCTCGCCCTGCACCACCTCGGGCGCCACGTACCCGGGCGTTCCGCAGGCCGTGCCGCGGCGAGAGCCCTGCATACTGCGCGCGAAGCCAAAGTCGGCAATCATGACCTCCGCGTCGGGAGCCGACGTCTTGAGCAGAATGTTCTCGGGCTTGAGGTCGCGGTGCACGATGCCCCGCGCGTGGAGGTACTCGATGGCGCTTGCCAGCTTGAACATCAGCGCCCGCGCGTCGGCCTCCGTGTAGCTCTTGCGCTTGACGAGGTCGTCAAAGAGCTCGCCGCCCGTGCACAGCGGCGTCACGATGTAGTAGTAGCGCTCCTCCTCAAAGTAGTCCAGCAGCGGCACCAAGTTCGGGTGGTCCAGACTCGACATGACCTCCACCTCCTGCTGGAGCGACAGCACGTCCGGTAGCCCGAGACTCGTCTTGGCCAGACACTTGACGGCCACCTGCTTGCGCGTCTCGCGGTGCGTCGCAATGTGCACGACCGAGAAGCCACCGGATCCCAGCTTGCGCCCGAGCTTGTAGAACGTGTGGAAGCTGGCCGGGTCGCCGTGACGCAGAGACCGCGAGCTGCTGCTACCGGACACCTCGCTGCCGTCCGAGTTCTGCCGCGTGCAGTACGTCGTGGGCGCCTGGAGCCCGCGCATGAAGTGGCGGGTGGGCGCACTGCCGCCCACCGCAGCCACGTGCAGGGCCTTCATGATCTCCGCGTACGCCGTCTTGACGTGGGCCGTCCAGACGTGCGGCGAGGCCTCCAGCTTCACTTCGCCCGCCGTCGCGATGAGCTTCTTGATGGAGCCGCTGCAGGCGCCGTCCTGCACCTCGCCCAGGATCTGGTCCAGGATGTACACCATCTCGTCCTCGGCGCGGCAGTCGTGCATGTCCCGGACGAGGTTCGCCAGCACGGGGAACTCGTGCTCGAGCGTGCGGCCCGCTTGCACCGCGGGCGACACGGCCGCGGGCCCGGCCACCGTCGCGCTCTCGCCCAGTACGTTGGAGCGGGACGAGCCCGAGCGCACGAGCTTCTGGCCGTAGCGGAAGTTGCTGTACTCGTTCGTGACGATGTAGTGCAGGATGCTGCGGCCCAGTTGGGCCGGACTCTCGCCTTCCATCCAGCGCTGCAAGGCGCGGATCCAGCGCTGGCGGTCCGCCTCCTTGCTGGCCTGCAGGTAGTAGAGCACCACGGGCCCGTCGTCCACGGGCTGGCGCTCTGTCCACGCGTCCGCGTCCAGGTTGCTCTCCTTGCGGTGCTGGAAGCAGTTGCCTCCGCCGCTGAAGGTCACTCTGCTGCTGCTCGAGTCGCTGGACGAGCTGCTGCCGACACCAGGCAGCCCGAAGCGTCGAGAGCGCTTACGCGCCACCAGGACAAAGGTAAACGGATGGTGCTTGAAGGCCTCCGTGGGCTCCACGCGCAGCGCGTCGGCGCGCAGCACCTCGCACTTGAGCAGCTTCTTCTCCACGGCCTCTAGGTCCTTCTCCTGCTGCAGCATGGCCGCGTACGGGTTCTTGCGGTACACCTGCAGCGCCGCGCGGGACAGCACCAGGTGTCGCGGCAGCCACGTCTTGAAAAAGTGTCCGCGCTTGTTCAACGCGCCGCTGAGGATCACCTCGTGCGTCACGGCCGCGCTGCCGCCGCCCGTGGAGCTGCTCACGGCCGCGCGGACGCTCTCAATGGCACCCAGCGGCTGATACGCGGGCGTGGGCGGCTGCGCGGGCGTCGTGGGCGTCGTGTGGGAGCTAGGCGTCGCGCTCTGGTGGCGTCGAGCGCTCGCCTTCTTGGTCTTGCGCGCCTCGGGGCTCTGCGACGTCGCCGAGGGCTCCGCCGTGGACGCGCTCACCTGCATGACGCGCAGACTGCCGCCGCCGCCCGCACCGCCCAGGAGCGCCGTGCTGGCGTGCGGGATCTGTACTCGTCTGTCGTCTGCGCGGCGCGGCGGCCGTCCGCCCTGCTGCGTCTTCATGGCCGGAAGCAGCTCGTGCTCGTCCTCGCCGCCTCGTGCTATGGAGCTCTTGGGCGTTCTGGGTAATGAAGGCCAAGGGCGGAAGGCCGCCCTGTTGTATTTCGGCCGTTTTTTACGTGTTCAGGGGGGAAGGGGGAAAGAAAAGTGTCTCCTTAACGAGGCAAGACGTGATAGATCGGATATAGGATGGCAGGGTATCAGGTTATGGAGGATAAGAGGGCTCGTTTTCTGTGAGAGGTCTCCGCTGAACCGCTCAGGCTTACTGAGACCAAGTCGAATCTGCAGGCGCGGGGACAAAAACATGGAGGCGACCAACTCAGGGGATTCTGCTCCACGGGGTATGATGTTTACGAGGTATTGAGGGCTGGGTGAAATTTACAGGATTAGTAAACGCAAGATCTACAGATGGTTCCCTCTCCAACGAGGTATCACCAGAGAGGGGGAGATTCGTATTGGCATGCCACAATGGCCAAATCACGATTGCAGCGGTAGTGGTTGTTGGGGCCCTTGCTCACGATGCATCTCGCGCCCTGAGCGGCTGCAGGCCCCTCGCACATCGCAAAGCAGAACGCGGGATACCTCTGGCTTTAATCACCAGCTCCTTCTGGATCATGAACAGGACGCAGGAATGCTGGCGCAGATAGCAGATAGCAAGCTGCCCCTCGTTGGTGAACGCTTTGGGGGTGCAGGCCTAAGCGGTGTGGCCCGACGAGAGCCGAAGGGGAATTGAAGGAATAATGAAGACGAGCGCTGCTTGTTCTGTGAGCGCATTGCGTTTGTTAGCGACGTACTAATCCACAGTAGTGGTAACCAACAACACTGCCACTTCTTCTTCGAAACCTGTGTGCAACGATACCCTTGTAATAACATTTATCCATGCTGCACGTTATATGTGTTGTAGAAAGGAAAGCCTGCAAACATTTCACGGAAAATAAAAGTCAGCGAAATACATCTGGGCACTGGGACGTCCGGCAGGCATCTGCTTGCGGCTCCTGACTGGAGGCGCTGGCGGCCCCACCTGTCCGCCTTCGTGTCAGCACGATCGCATGGCACCGGCGCGCGTGAAAGTGGTTGTTTTGCAGGTTTTCGCGATTGGATTCTCTGCAAACGGGGCGGTGGCCACTTTGCCGGCTTGGTTGTGCTTCAATCCCGGCAACGCCAATTGTGTCGTGTTGAACGACTGAAGAACGCCGGAAGAACGGGCAGCTGCAACGAGAAACTGCCAACTCAATTCTGAACCGCACTGAAAACGGTTAAAACGGCGTCCGGCACTGCCTCAACTTGAAGATGAGGCCTGCCTGACCCGAAAGCACTAGGTACATGTACAGCCAAGGTAGCATGCAAAAGCTTTGTTGTTCGCGTGTCATTCTGTTCCGCACCTTCTTCCCTGCACAGTTCCACCGGACGCTGCGCCTTCCAGGTCGTCCATGGTCTTCTCCTCGTGCAAGGCCGTCTCCACGTCGCGCAGACAGCAGCTTCACCTCCGGCCGCCGTAGTCGCCACTCGCTGGCGGGCCGCTCCCCGTCATCTGCCGTCGTCTCGGGTCCCGGGTCTGCCTCTTCATGTCAGGCTGGCCAGGGCCGTCCTGAGCTCCAGGCGGCGGAGCTGGCGGTGCCTGGCCGCCAGCACCAGCCATGGGCGGCCAGCTACTCATGGGCGGAGGCATCCCAGCACCGTCTTCACGAGCACGCTTCATCCCGGCCAGGATATGCGGCGGTGGCGGCGGTGGGACTCTCATACCGCCAGCTCCAACTGCAGGAGGCGGTGGCGGCATCAATCCGCGAGGCGGGAGACCACGCGGTGGCGGCGGAGGGCCCACCCCGCCCGTGCTCATGGGCGCCATGGAGGAACGTGGTATCTGCCCCAACAAGGCGCTGACGCTGCCGTGGCCGTCCAGCGGACAGTCCTGCTTCCAGTGGCCCTTCTGGCGGCACTTGTGGCACGTGTAGGACGGCGGAGGCACCTTGGGCTGCGTACAGTCCGAGATGTAGTGACCCGGGATGTTGCACCGCTTGCACAGATAGCCGTCAGGAGGCGTCTTGCGCTGCATGCTGCTGCCCGGGCCGTGCTGGTCCTTGGTGGGGCAGTCCTCGATCCAATGGCCCTTGGTGCCGCAGCGGTTGCACGTGTACGACTCGGGCGGCGGGCGACGCCCGCCAGCGCCGCCCGAGCGATCCATGTGCGATTTGTTGAAGGCTTGGAAGTTGGCGGCGTTGATGGCGCTGTTGCGCAGACTCGAAGGGCCGTCCGCCATGCCGGGCAGCATTTCACCGTCGGCGCCAGCGCGGCCGTGGTGCAGGCCATCCATGCCGTGGCCTTCCAGGTCGTTCAGCACGTTCTGTCCGCCGTTGTACTTGTCGTCCATGGGGTCTCCCGGCCGATTGCGACACCAAAACTTGGTACTGTGGTCATTACTACAGACAGACCGACAGACAGACACGCAAGGCAAAGCGCAGAGCAGAGCACGGCGTGTTAGCCTCGGGAATCCGCGAACGAGAGCCACGAAGAGCTAGCTGCGGGGGCTCGAGCGACGAACCTGCCAGTAGCCACGACGTGGCCCACAGGATGCCACTGAATGTCCCACACGGCCGTGTCGTGCGCCTGCGGGATCGCTGCCAATGCGTTTTCCTTGCTGTCGGCGCATACGCATCCCCACCAAAAGAGCAATCGAGCAGTGCACAGTCGAGAGTTAGTCCTCCAGCAGTCCTCACCTTCTTGTCCAGAGCAATGAGCAGTAGAGAGAGAGAGAGAGAGATTGGGGAACGTACCCGACTTCCCAGTACATGAGCGAGCCGTCGTAAGAGCCGCTGACGAAGAGCCGCTCGTACCAAGGGTGCCAGGCGATGGAAGTGACCTCGCGCGCGTGGCCCTTGAGCGTGGCGAACTCCTTGAGCATGCGGATGTCGTAGATCTTAATGAGCTGGTCGCGACTGGCCGTGAGCAGCCAGTTGCCGTTGCTGTTCCACGAGACCTTGACCACCGTGTTCTTGTGGCCGTGCAGCGTGTTGAGGCTGTTGCCCGACTTGGGGTCCCAGATCTTGACCAGGTTGTCCTTGCTGCCGCTGGCCAGCAGACACTTCTGCGGGTGGTAGGCTACGCACTTGACATCCCAGCCGTGGCCCGTGAGCACGCGCTCCTCGCGACCGCTCTCAAAGTCCCAGATCTTGACCGTGGCGTCGTCCGAGCACGACACGAACTTAAAGTCCGTGGGCGAGAAGCTAAGCGAGCGCACGGCCTCGCGGTGGCCCTGCAGCAGCTGCACGTTGGTCATACTGGACTGCCAGTATTTGATCACGCCGCCGTGGTCGGCCGTGACCAGCCAGTTGTCGTTGTGCGACCACACCATGGCGCGCACGGCGTCGTCGTGCGCCTGCAGGATAGTCTCGAAGTTGAAGGCCAGCCCGTTCCAAAGCGTGAACTCGCCCACTGAGTTGCCCGTGATGAGGCGGCGGCCCTCGGGCGTCCAGGTGAGGCAGTTGACGGGGCAGCGCTGCTTGTTGGTCGAGCATCGACAGAACTTGGTGCACACGCACGAGGCCAGGTCACCGTCCCCCGGGTAGGCCATGGGCGGAAGCATCTGCTTCTTGTAGAACGAGTGCGGCGGCAG
The DNA here is from genome assembly GCA_023338205.1 of Halophytophthora polymorphica. NCBI lineage: Eukaryota > Oomycota > Peronosporomycetes > Peronosporales > Peronosporaceae > Halophytophthora > Halophytophthora polymorphica. The sequence continues at coordinate 9,307 of JAADYJ010000837.1, forward strand.
CGCATGCGAGTGGTACGTGCGCGCCGCCACGAAGCGCCGCTGCGTGATGTAGTTAATGAAGGTCGCGTTCGGGTCCACGCTCTTGCGCACGATGGGCTTGCGCATGCGCTTGTGGGGCGGCACGCCGCCCGCGTAGTGACTGGAGCCCACGTCGTGCCCGCTCTTGAGCACCTGCGCAGGGTGCAGCTCCCCGTTCTCCTCCATGGCGCCCGGCAGCCTCCTCTCTCGGGCCTAGCTCCACTCCCTTCCTTGCCTTGGAGCTTTACCGCTTTGCCGGCTTTGGCTCGCCAACAGAGGCGGGGGAGCCCCCCGAGCAGGTAGCGCGTTCCAGATACAGTGATAGACCATCATGTGGGGCGCGCCAAAACAGAAATCGCACTTTACAGAGAAGACACGGTGTCCTGGGTCGCACTTAGTAGGAAGAGCTCCGGGGAATGCGAAAGGACGCAAAAGCGCTTAAAGGGATATGCGGGATATATTCGCGCAGAAGAAGCTGTCGCCGGCGCTGCAGCTGTGCATCCAGAGCGCGCGCTTCGTCCTGAGCATCCAGGAGGTGCGGCTCTTGGCTGCAGACCGCGGGTTGCGCTACCCCGCGCGCCGAATAGTCAACTGACTCCGGGAACGTTGTGTGCATGCAGCCCGAGATAACGGACGATTCCTTCCGAGGGCTCCTGCTGGACCACGCCGATGAAGTGCTAGCGCGCTTCCAGGCGCTAGAGTCACAGGACGTCTCGGATTGGAGTCATGAACAAATATGTTGCATAATGGACGATGCCGACTACGACGCGGCGGTGGCCGCGCGCGAAAGCGAGTCCGGCCTCTTCTTGGACCTGCACGCCTCGCTCGTGACGCTGCGAGAGAGACTGCTCGAAGGTTCTCGGTCCTGGCCAGCAGGAGGCAGCGTCACCCTCTTCGATAGTGACGCTCGCATGACTGGAAGGTCTCACTCTCCGTCTGTTGTTTCACCAGAGCACCAGGCCAATAAACGACTGCTTCCTACCGCGACATTCATGGTCGCAGTCGACGGCAGCCGTAAGTCTCTTTCGTTAAACAGCGACACAAAACCTGCCATTGATCATGGTGACGTATCGTACACTACGATGGTGCCAACGCAGGCCAATCCTACCTCGCCTTCGAAGTGGCCACGCGTCTGTGGCGCCAGGGCCAGCTTGCCGTCGTCAGCATTGACGATGTGTACAGCGCCAGCCGCCAGCTCCCCCAAGTCTCAAGCGACTTTATCCAAGAAGGTGAGCATGGAGTGCTATCCTTTCTGTATCAAGGTTCTTTTTTCTAATTGGGACACCGAGTGTATGCTCTGTAGAGTACAAGGCACACTGCGCTCGGCTCCAGCTGCCTATGAGCCGACTCACCATCCGTTGCGAGACCGGCGCCCCCTCCACTGCATCGCAATCCGTCGCGGAGCAGCTTGTGCAGGTCGCAGCTCGGGAATCTGCGGACTTCTTGGTGCTTGGTGCCGTGGGGAAAGGTGGTCCGACCGTGGACCAGGTGCGTCACGTCCCGCGCGAGGTCGTGCGCTTGAGCACGACCGTTCCGACGCTGGTGGTGCCGGCTGCACCCGTAAACTCGGTGCTGTCCAAGCGGTACGTGTTCGTCGTGGCAGTGGACAAGTCCCCCAGTGCACTGCGGTGTATGAACGCGGCGCTCAAGCTCATGCGCCCCGTCGATGAGCTTCGAGTGGTGCACTTTTATGAGAAACCTGTCTTGGGCGAGTATGACAAGGAACCGTTCGCTTACTACGGCGAGGTCATGGAGGCCGCGCAAATCGACGGCGTCGTGGACATTGAGCCCGTGGAGAATACCAGTACCGTGGCCGAGAGTTTGCAAGACTATGTTGCTGCGTGTGCAGCGGCGTATCTGATCCTGGGCCTCAACGGCGAAGGCAAAGACGACGGAGACAAGAAAGACGACGATCTCGAGAAGCCTGCTGGCGTGGAGGATCCGGCACTCCAGTTCACGGAGCCTCGCCTCGGGAGACTGGCCGCCGCCATGCTCTTCTCTCCTCGCTGCGCGTTGTGTCTCTGCCCGTGATACAGCCTACAAGATTTACAGGCAATAAGTAAGGGTGGAACGAGTTGCAGGCAAGCTCAACTAGAGGTCCTCAAGTGAGTGTACCCTTTTCATGGTACGCGTCGTCGTGTCAAGTACCGGTACGCGAATCGGTAGATTCCGCGGGTGCGCCCGACAGCCTCTGTCGAAACCTTCCATCCCAAATGACCGGCACAAGTCGATATCGTTCGTAATCAAGATCTGCAACACAAGCCAACAAACATAATTGTCAGAACGCATACCCTGCCAACGCAGTCGCTACCGGTTTTGACGGGGATTCTGGTGGTTTCTGGCCCCAGCGGGAGGCTGAGGGCGCCCGATTCGAGAGACAGAAGCGCAGGAAGCGGGGAGCACACTCGTCCCACCGGCAGGAAGCAGCAGCAAGCAGGACAAGCAGCATGCTGAGCATCGTGCGTCGCTCGGGCGCGCTGGCCAAGCAGACGGCGGCCAAGACGGCGGTGGCGCGCTGTGCCTCCACGGCGCCCGCGGCGCAGGCCACCGAGGTCCAGCAGCGCGGTGACATCAAGGACCTGCTGGCGGGCAACGCCACGGCACGTAACGGCGTCGGTACGACTTGCTCTGCGACTTGAGCACGCGGGCGGGGGCGAGGATGGGCCGCTGCGCCTTCCCTTGTGTGTGAGCGATACTGGAGACTGACGTGTCGACTTGGGCTGCGCCGTCGTGTGTGCAGAGTACGTGGTGTCGCGCGTGGACGACCTGGTGAACTGGGGCCGCAAGAGCTCGCTCTGGCCCATTACCTTCGGCCTGGCCTGCTGCGCCGTCGAGATGATGCACAGCGGTACGTTCGTCTTGTCTCGCCGCAAGGGGAAGCCAAGCTGGCTGGCCCCGAGTCTTCCTGCCTGGTTCAAAGCGACGCCATTGCGAATGGTGTCAGTCCAGGAATGGGCAGTTCCGTGACGACAGTCTGAGGAAACAGGATTCAGCCATCCTCTGCGTGCGGTCGTGCGCTTCTTGTACTCACCGCCGTGCTTGTGTGGCGCTGCGTGGTCCATTGCGTTCTTTAGCCGGTTCCCGCTACGACTTCGAGCGTATGGGCATGGTGTTCCGTGCGTCGCCCCGCCAGACGGACGTGATGATCGTGGCCGGTACGCTCACCAACAAGATGGCGCCAGCGCTGCGCCGCGTGTACGACCAGATGCCGGAGCCGCGCTACGTGGTGTCCATGGGCAGTTGCGCCAACGGCGGCGGGTACTACCACTACTCGTACGCCGTGGTGCGCGGCGTGGACCGCGTGATCCCCGTGGACATCTACGTGCCGGGCTGTCCGCCGACGGCCGAGGCTCTGCTCTTCGGTCTCATGCAGCTGCAGAAGAAGGTGAAGGGCAACAAGGCGCTGCTGCTCAAGCTGCGCAAGTAAGGAGCCCGCGTCGCGGCCTGCGGCCTGCAGTCTGCGGCCGACGCTCCGCTCCTGCCTGCCGCCCAGCCGAGAGAAGCGCGAGTGTATAAGTTTGAGAGAAAGCGAATTCATGAAGCAAAGGTGTCGTCGGGCCAGTGCATTCGCGTGGGCCGTCATCGGGCTGGCGCTCTCCATTAGCTTGGGCCGTCATCAGGGCGGAGAAGCAAGCACAATCGGAGTGACCACCGGGAGGTATTGTGTGCTCGGTAAAGTGTCGTACCCCCTGGAGGGTTACGCTTTTCAAACCTTTTTGTCCAGGTTTCGTTGGAGTGAAAGAAAAGAAGCGAAACTTAAACGGGCACTTGGAGTACGGATTCGGTGGGTAAAGGGCCCTGACGTGGTCACTTCAGGGACCCTGGAGACGTCTCGAACACGCTGGTATTCACCGCCTTTTGTGAGGCGCCATGCGCGGGCCGTCATCTACGCGCTCGCCGCCACACTGCGCCGGCGCAATCCGATGCGGATTGTCGACTATGTGCTGGGTGACGCGCTTTCGCGAGTCTTGTCCCTTTGGCTCTCCTCTCAGTTCGAGGTCAGACCACCAGAGCAGCGACTGTCCCCACAACACCCGCACACCATGCTTCGCTTGGGCTCGCAGCTCCTGAAGTGCGCGGCGCCACCCTCCGCCGCCCTGCGCGCGCGCTCTACGGTGGCGCACGAGGCACCCGCGGCGGCGCAGCGCGGCAACGTCAAGGACCTCATCCAGGGCAACGCCGCGGCGCGCGACAGCGTCGAGTACGTCATTTCGCGCCTGGACGATCTCGTGAACTGGGGCCGCAAGAGCTCGCTCTGGCCCGTGCAGTTCGGTTTGGCTTGCTGCGCCGTCGAGATGATGCACGGCGGTGAGTTGAGCCTCGCACTGTCGTGGCAACCTCCAACCTCACTTCAAGCTGATGTAGAATGTCAACTCACGGTCGAAGTTCGCTTCTTTCTCGTGCTTGCGGTCTGTGTCTTCGTCTTGTAGCCGGATCGCGCTACGATTTCGAGCGCCTGGGCATGGTATTCCGCGGCTCGCCTCGTCAGACGGACGTGATGATCGTGGCCGGTACACTCACCAACAAGATGGCGCCGGCGCTGCGTCGGATCTACGACCAGATGCTGGAGCCGCGC
>JAADYJ010000838.1:0-13895 GCA_023338205.1 Halophytophthora polymorphica
CTCATAAAAGGACTGCACGTAATTACGCCTTGAGACTATCCATTTACAGCTAACCTCTATTATTTGATTACACATTAAGTTTTGCAATATGGTCGGATGCTGGTCGGAACCTCCGACTCGGTCGGAGAGGTGATGCTATGGAAACTGCCTGGAAGTGCAAGAAATTCGACGTCTCAGAATCAGATCAAGCCAGATGTCAAGCCACAATGCCGTGTTCGCTCTGATTGGCTCTTAAGATTTGTCAGCACCACGCGATACGTTGTTTGCTTGCAGCCAATCACAGCTCGTGGATTAGGGATGCCACCACAAACTCATTTGTCGCCAAAGTAATAACAAACCTCGCTAAACCCAATACATATTGAGTCCGACAATTTAAAGTACGGTATTTTGAATGGTTGATCAAAATAGAAAGAAATGATGCACTTAGTTAAACCTAATTGAAATGACCGCCCGATCGGAGACGTACATTCTCAGTATATTTCGATATCGGACGTCCATTCTCGGCTGGCGGTGCAGACGCAGATCCGCGGCCGGCTTGGTGGCGCAGCGCTCCACGTGAGCGTACGGGCCTAGGCGGCGCAGCTTGAGAGCTTCAGTCCGCGTCGTTCTGACCGAAGAGAGCATGACGGCAGCGCAGATGCTGGCGAGCAAGCTCAGCGGACGCAAGCTGCGGCTCATGTGTCTGCACGGCATGTACCAGGACGCGACGACGTTCGCGGCCAAGACTAAGCACCTGCGCGGCGCGCACTCAAGCGACTTCGTGGATTACCTGTTCCTGGATGGACCCTTCACGATCGTGCCGCCCATCTTGGCGCAGAAGTCGGTGCCGAGGACGCACTCGCGCTCCTCAATGGCGTCCACGAAGCCAAAGCGCGTGCGTTGCGCGAAGAAGACCACCGAGTTCCGCTCGTGGTGGCGCCCTCTGGGTGTGCACGAAAGCGACCCGTGCAAGCTGGACGACGACCGCGAGGTGCTCATGGCGTTCCTGCGCGACAAGTTGGATGAGTTCGGCGAAGTTGACGGCGTGCTGGGCTTCTCTCAAGGCGCGAGTCTCGCGGCGTGGATGTGTTCGGAGCAGGTGAGTGGTTGTTACATTCGTCAGTGGTCTGGATGGAGATTCTCCAGCGCAATGACTCGTAGACATCTTACTGTTCATTCTTTGATCGACGTGGTAGGCCCATTCCGAGCTCAATTGGAACCCGAAGCTGGCCGTGCTGATCGGCGGCTACTTTGGTGAAGCCCAGTACTCACTGGCGTCTGGTATCCACCCGGACATTGCCTCACTGCACATGTTTGGCTCCAACGACCACGTTATCCCCGCGGCCAAGACGGAGGAAGTGGTGGACATCTTCAAAGAGGCGCAGGTATCGCAAGCTCTCCCGGCAGATACGGCTTTGAGGCCCAAAGCGTTGCTCCGAGTGACCTACAACTAATCAACACCTGGTGCGTGTTATCCTACAGACCTACGACGGCCAAGTGCTGACGTCGATCCACAACCAAGGGCACGTGATCCCCAAGTGCGACGCCTCGCGTGGACGGTTCTACGACTTCTTGGCGAGCCAGCAACTGCAGCTGTGCGCAGATGCCGACACCGACAATGATACCGACCAGTCCTCGTCCTCGCCCTCGTCCTCCTCGCAGAGCAACGAGCGCGGGCACGACGACCTCGCAGCCACCTCGGGGCCCTCGACGCCCGAGCAGGCTTGCATTCTGTAGCCATGTGTGTGTCTGAGACGGCGCCGACCAGCCAACCAATGGTCTCTGTCAGTCTTTCCCACCAATCGTATCGACTATTTTCCGAATCGCGCCTCCTCATTGGTCTTACCACAGCAAAACTAGCTTCATTCTTTGCCAATCAACAGACTCGTTCATATCTGATTCACGCTGGGGCCAACATTATCTCGTGGCTTCATATTGACCAATGAATACCCGACGAGCGACGAGATCCACATTTTCCCACCAATGCTAGCTCGTTATTTGTCGACCGCGCACTGAGATTTCCCGGGAACACTTCCGTTTACAAGTATTTGGTGCCGTTAGACCACCAGTTTTTGGAGCCACGAATTTCCTTCCTTCGGGGGAGACAAGCGGAAAAGCGCCGAGCGGAGCCAAAGCGGAGCGTGGAGACCCGAGAAGCCTCGAGCAAGCAAGCGCCCAGGCACCATGTCGGCCGAAGACGTAGCCAAGGCCTTCGTGCAGCACTACTACTCGACGTTCGACACGAACCGGGCGGCGCTGGGCAGCCTCTACGTACGTCCCGCGTGGCTGGCGGCTCCGTGTGGCCGAGAACGAACTGCGAGACGGTCGTGGCGGCCAGTGAACTCACGAGATCTTGTGCTCGCTTTGCTTTGCTGTGTTGTCTTGTGCGTCGCGTGAATGACTGCAGCAAGGCGTGTCGACCATGAGCTGGGAGGGCCAGATGGTGACGGGCCAGCAGGCCATCGTGGCCAAGCTGACGGCGCTGCCGCCCGTGCGCCACGAGTTCCCGACGGTGGACATCCAGCCGTCGACGTCGTCCAACGCCATGATCATCTTCGTGCAGGGCAAGATCCAGATCGAGGAGAACCAGCCCATCCAGTTCACGCAGGTCTTCCAGCTCGTGGCGCACCAGCCCGGCCAGTACTACATCCACAACGACGTCTTCCGTCTGCAGTACGGATAAGCGCGCGTCTTGGCGTCTCGCTACGTTATTGCCCGCGGCGTCTGGCGCCGAACGTCTGGGGTCCAGTCCAGTCTGCTCGCTAGTGACAGCGCAGCGGTCCGTGGAGCGCCGCGGCGAGCAGCAGACCAAACCGACTGTCGTGACGCCGACACGCGGGTGGATCGGAGCAGGGGGAGCAGCTCGAGCTGTGCGGGTGGCTATCGCGCGGCTCTCACGCGGCTGCATTGGGAGCAGCAGTCTGCGCGCAGAGCGGCGCGTAGGAGCAGCAAGACAAGCACGCAATAGATACTCCCCCCTCTCCAACCCCAGAACTTGTTCCTCTTCCACTGTCAGTCGGTCAGAGCTTTATATAGAAGAAGGGCGACGTGGAGCTGCAGACAGTTCTGCCGCATTAACCAGTGACACCGGGCACACGGAGCACCAGTCGAGAGCGCCAGCGCCGCGTAGCCAGCCCCACCCGAGAGCCATGAGCGCGTCTGCAGGCAGTCGACGGCCCGAAGCGAGCGATGGCGAAGGCGTACGTGGCGCTAGGCACAAGCCAACCTTTGCCACTTCGGCACTATGAGCCCCATTTTCACCGTGATTGTTGTGGATGTGGGCGGCTACAGGCGTCGCGTGTGACGCTCATGGAGCGCCAAGCGCTGGAGAAAGGCGACGTATCCATGCTGGCCACGCTGCGCGTGCGTGTCGTACATGCAAACGCGGCTGTGAACGGCCAGGAGTGGCCACTTGACGCGCTCACGTGCCGGGTCTTCGTTGTTGTACGCAGATCGGCGAGCTGGACAAGCTGGTGGCCGCCATGCGACAGAAGCACGCCATCACGCTGGCCGCCATGGCGCACTACGAGAGCGAGATCGGCCACATTGACCGCGAGGTAGGCAACATCATGGTGCGCTACACGCCCATGTGCAAGCGCTTGGAGCAGCGCCGACAGGAGCGGCGCGAGCTGCAGCGCCAGTGCGACGAAGCCTCGCGCCAGTTCGGCGACATCTTGGCCACCACCAAGAAGCGCCTGCGGAACAGTTCACACGAGCACGTGCAGCACATTCGACACGAGGCGACGGCCGAACTCTCGGGCGCACGTGGGTATTCGCTGGGCCGCGAGAGCACCGTCTACCAGCGTCCTCGCAAGTAGAGAGATAGACCCACGTAGTGCATGCAGTAAGGGAGACATGGAGCCCTGGAGCAGGTCGCCAAAGTTGCAACATGGAATCCCGCTACTACTGTCTGCCGAAGCGTCTCCTCGTGTCCACATCCCCCATGCTCCACTGTCTTTGTGTGTGTGCACTGCATTGGGACTACAAGCGACTGGAGGAAGAGATCCCGACGTCCTCATGGGGTGGAATCCTTGCCGTCGTCGTCGTCGTCCACGCGACGAGAGCCGCTCGACGGCGGCGTGCTCTTCGCAGACAGCGACGGCAGCCCTCGTGCCGAGAGGTTCCCATTGCTGCGGCTCTGGCTCCTGCTGCTGTCGATACTGCTGCCGTCCGTAGTGCCGAGCCCAGCGCTGCCGACCACCACCGGCGCCATGTCCTGGTTGAGCTTCTTGAAGTTGACAATCTTCTGGAAGATGAACTCGAGGACGTGCTTGGCGTCGCTGCGCTCCGGGTCCAGCCGCGGCAGGATGCCCAGAATGTCGGCGCTTTCGCGCACGTAGTACTCAAGGTCGTCGTCCGAGCACTTGTTGGTGAGCTGCGCGAGCCGCAACGACTCGCTCGCAAAGTGCTCGTCCAGGTCGAACTGGTCCAAAGCCGGCGGTGGTGGCTCCCGCAGTGCTGGGGGGAAGACGGCCGACTTGAGCGGCGGCAACGGGCACTCGAACTGTGGCGGGATGAGCGTGAGCGGCTCGTGCTTGACGCCCAGCTCCCGGTAGAGATTCACGGCCTCCGGGATGAGCGACGTGTCGAACTTGAAGAGCGAGTCGTCAAAGAGCCGCGTGAAATCCTTGGGCAGCTCCTCGCTCTCCTGCATGCACGAGCGTAGCCGTTCGCTGAGCGCCTGCGTGTCTGGAAGCCGCATGTACTCGTTCAGGTCCGGGTTCTCAATGTCCTGGTTGTTCAGCTTGATGGCCTTGTCCTTGAGCAGCCAGCGGAAGACGACCTCCTGCAGTTTTGCGTTCTCCTCCTTGTCGATCCACTCGTCCACGAAGCACTGCGCCGAGCCGAAGACCATGAGCCGCCCAGACTTGCTCGCCGAGCCAACGGCCCCCAGCCCACCCTCCTGCCATGCTGCCACAATTGGCCGATTCACGGGGTACGAGATGAAGCCCGAAGATAATAACGGCGCCGCAGGCTTCTTCACGTTCAGTGTGGCGCCGTAGGGATACACGAACGTGAGGCCTTTCTGGTCCTTCTCCAACGCTGCGCCTGGGCCCGTGGGCGGGTCACCATTCGGAAGCGCGTCCCGCGTAGCGGCCAGAAGATCCTTCCGACCTGAGAGCTCATCCACCTGGCAGTAGAATACGTGTGAACAAAAGCATGAGCTTCTAGGTCGAGTAGGAATGATACCAACTGTGGTGGTACAAGCGAGGTCTGTGTGGAGCTGGCAAGATGGAGAACGAGAGCCCCACCATGCGCGCGATCTCGCGGTTCACGACGCCGCTTGAGACCAGCACTTCCTTCGGGTGGTGATACTTGTGGTAGACCGTGCGGATCACGGCATCCGGGTTCACGAAGATGCCAAAGCTGCAATCGTCATACACGGCCAATGCCGGAGGTTAGTGCTCGCATCAAGACCAGAGCTCAGCGCTGGAGGCCCCGGCGACGCGGAGATCCACTGGTCACGTACTCCTTGAGCCATCCGTTCAGGTTCGTGTCGAAGGTCTGCTCGCCGCCCTCGCCCAGCATGAGCAGGATGCTGCCGCCGCTCTGCAAAAAGTCCTTGAGCGTAGCGAACTCGGTGGAGCTGAAGCGCTCGCGCACGCCGGCGAAGACCAGCACGCTGGCGTCCTTTATCCGGTCGCGTGATAGGTCGTCCTTGTTCACGTCCACCTTGCAGAGCGGCTTGAGCTTGCGCGCCAGCTTCTTGAGCCCGTTCGTCGGATAGAACTGCTCCTTCTTGGACGCGTCGAAGAGCACGGTGGCCGATTTGCCCGCGCCCCCGCCGGTGTCTCCGGCCTTCCCGCCGCCGCGAGCATCACGGTGCTCAGCCTCCCCGTCCATCGCGCCGGCTGTGTGTGTATGTATGTGTGTGTGGCTCTGTCTAGTGGCGTCGTAAGCCGCGGATCCGTCTGCGCATGCACCGAGCGACGCGAGCTTTATGCACGGGGAATGACCGGATCCCAAAAGGTCGCGACCCGTCCGGAGCGTGTTGGCCAACCCGGTGAAATTGGCAATAGTTCTTCACTTGGTTTCACTAAAGTGGAAGTGGCAACTTATCCAACGAATCATCCAAAACCAAGAAACCTAGTAAGATCTAGGTTTCTGTGTACTTACACAATATTGCGCTGCTTCTTGTATACTTACACAAGAACACATGAGCCAAAAGGGCTGTTTGGCTCCACTCAGAGGGGGATTCCCAGCGAGAAGCTCAAGCAGGTCGTGTAGGTGACTGGCTGCAGGAAGCGTAGAGCGCTGTAGGAGGCGCAACTCTCGGCAAGATGGTGCGTTGGTGCTGCTGACTGCTATATGGGTGGGTGAGCGGCTCCAGGGCGCGAGGGGCTGACTGGCGACCGTCCGTGTGCGTGTGAACTGGTGTGCTTGCGCGCGGTAGGCGGAGTTCCGGCAGGCGAAGCACACCATTATCCTGGTGCAGTACACGCGCGACCCGAACTCGCGCACGTATCTGGACTTTGAGAGCGTGAACGGCGGCATGGACGGCGTGGTGAAGATGTACGAGGCCAAGCTCAAGCAGCTGAACCCCAACATGAAGAACATCACCTACGACATCCAGGACCTGTACACGTACATCGACTCGCTCACGGACCTTAGCGCGCTTGTGTACGTCCCTCTGGCGATGTTAGCTATGTGTCTGTGTACTACTAGTAGTGCTGAGTGGTTGTGGCGACGTTGCTGCGCGTGATCGCAGGCTGGACCTCGAGACGAAGACGTATCTGCCGTGCGGCAAGGAATGGATCAAGAAGAAGGTGTTCCAGGTACTCAAGAACCAGGCCGGATAAGCAGCACAAGACACTCAAGTGTGCAGGCGCTAACACGGACGGTGCTGGTCGTCCGGGGCGCATCTTGACACAGCGGAGAGCAGCAGCAGATAAGGCGTTGCCCTCGTCCCCTTTGGCCTCATCGGGCTTGCACGAGGACGCGCGTGTAGAAAGATGCAAATGATGATCTCCATTGTGTGTGTTCCGAGCCGCAGTCCCCCTTGTATGTTCACTGGTAGGATGGCGCATCTCACGTAGAGGCCAGCAGCTGATGCCGTGCCGCATGGTACAGGTAGTACAGCTGGGCGAGCACCATGAGCAGCAGCGTGGCGTGGACGAAGCCGCTTCCGCCTGCGAGCGGCGCCACCTTGGCGAGCACGACGACGGCCACTAGTGCCCACAGCACAGCTAGCGCCGCCTCAAACGCGCCCTCCATGGCGGAAGAAGGTCTCTCTCCCACAGCGCAGAAGGCCGTCAAGCTTCCTTCGCCACGTTGGCAGCAAAGAAGATCGCGGTAGCGGACGTGGCCAATTCTAGCGAAACTACGTCCGGGTTTAAGGGCAGTTGCTGTTGGCAATACTCTCCAAACAGGACCGTAAATTCTGGACGCAAGCAGATGTGGCTACTGTGATCGGCTCAAACCGTCACTCCGACTGTTTCGCTGCCCGTTTGGAAACAGCTCGAGCCGCGACTCCGTTGGCGACGAAACGCCCGAGAGAGCACTTTCACCCGGACACGGCGCCATGCGCGGCTTTTGGCCGAAACCGCCCGTGAAAGAGCCAAACGCTCGGGCGAACACAACGGCGGGCAGAAGCGGAAGCCGGCGAGAGCGAGAAGGAGCATGGCGGAAGAAGGCAGCGAGGCGCCCCCGACGTTGGACATGGTCAAGCTCATCAGGTGCGTGGATCTGTGCGGGCTTGCGCGACTCCTGGTCGCTTGTGTTGCTGCTTTGGGTCGCTACCGGCCGAGCAGATCGCGCTTCCATCTTTGGCACCACGCTGCGGAATCTAACGATGGGCCTTTGCCATCGTTCTGCCGACTTTCTGTACCCGTGCACGTGCGTGGCTGCCAGTGCGGAAGGCCACGAGATCTATGTGAGCAAGAAGTGCGCTATGGTCTCGGGCACCATCCGCGCCATGCTCAGCGGTACGTGGCAGCAGCAATTGCAGTGGCGCTGTGTTGTTGCGGCGTCTCGTGACTTCTTTCCCGGGAATGAGGAGCTGGGAGCTCACAAGTGCGTGGTTGCTACTGTGCGGATGTGGTTGCAACGACTATTTCCTGTGTACAGGACAGTTCACGGAGAGCAAGGGCGAGATCACCTTCCCGGACATCAGCGCGCCCATCCTGGAGAAGGTGTCGCAGTACATGTACTACAAGACGCAGTTTTCGGACAGCACGTCGCGCCTGCCCGAATTTATCATCGAGCCGGAGATCGCCATGGAGCTGCTCATGGCCGCCAACTACCTGGACTGCTAAGCCGCTCAGCCATAGCAATACCAGGAACACAGTCGCCAGCGCTTTCAACGCGTTTCTCAAAACGCTGGAAAGACCCCATTACGGCCACGTTCTCCAATACAGTTTATCCCCCAGCACCTCGCCGGCCCGCGCTCCATCAGTGCATGACCCTCGTTTCCAACGACTTGCAGCAGCTCTGTGGGGGCTATTCTGAGGCCGACGGGTGGCCGCATTCAAGATCTCGACGGCCACCAATCAAGAAGATGCTGCTCCCAAGACAGCGACGTCGGGCGAGGCTGGTGCTACAACAAGCCATCTACTTCAAGGCCTGGTTCGGCCTGCTTTTCTATCCCATCTCGTGCTTCCTGCTGCTGGACAAGGTGGGCGAGCGACGCCAATTGGACGCTAGAACTCTCCACTATCGCCGAATCTCGTGGTAAATTGCTCACATCTTTGCTTGTGCAGATGGCAAGGCTGGAGTACAGCTCGGCGCTCGCAAAAGCTCTCCCTGGCTGTTGTCTAGGCGTGCTACTGCCGGCGGACGTCGCGCGCTACTGGCTGGGCACGCGTGGCAACCTGCGCTGTCGTGTGTTCCCACTCACAGTCTTCCTCCTCCTCTCAGCATGTCCGCTGTTGCCAGCGCTGGTGTATCTGGGGCTCTTTGTGGAGCAGCGCCTGCCCTTTGACACGGTGACATGCGTTTGCTTCGCGGCATTGCTCCTAGTTGAGTGTGGCGCCGGCATTGTAGTGCTGCGGGACTTGCTGCGCCAGGAGACCGCGAGGTTCCTCAAGCTGCGCGACTGCAGCATTACCAAAGACAACAGCGAATATGACGAGAGCAATCGGAGAATGCGTGCCAGGCCATGGCAGTGAAGTCACGCAGCTCGCTAAGACAGTAATTGCAATGGAGACGGCTAACGTCGCCTTGGTTCATCGCATGGAATGGCCAGCTCGGCCAGCCGAATAGCCGAGAGCCTAGAGGCCGCTCGTCACCCTCGCGCCCTTTCAAGACCCACCACTGTGCCGTCTTCGAGCAATTAGAGCGCTCTAACGCTTCTAGACGAAGAAGCAACGGCCATGTCGGCGCTACGGAGCATGGAGACGACCCACAAGAGCACCGTACGGATGTCAAACGTGGCCAAGCGAGGCGAACAAAGTGCTGGGCTGACGCTGACATGTGCCTTGTGCCGTGTGTGTGGTATGTGTTGAATCTACTCGCTTGTAGACGGTGCTGCGCTGCAAAGTGGCGGTTGTTGGAGACGCTACAGTGGGCAAGACAGCGCTGCTGCAGGTCCTCAAGAGCAATGGCCACGAGTACCCGAAGAACTACGTCATGGTGCGTGCAGCGCTGTAGCCCGCGGTAAGACCACAAGGCCATTTGGCGGATTCTGATGGAGATGGCGGTTTTTGAACGTGCTGACAGACATCGGACGTGGAGCTGTCGACCAAGAGCATCGTGATCCCAGACACGAACGTCGTGGTGGAGCTCTACCTGTTCGACTGCGCGGGCCAGAGCATTTTCAACCAGCTCGACTTTGGCACCGTCCACGTACGTTGGGTCCCCGTTCTCTCACTTGGACTGCAATAGCGTCAGAAGCTCACATGTCCGACATCCTGGCTTTTCCTGTGTTGACCGACGCCAACAGTACAAGGGCGCGTCCATGGCACTCGTGGTCTTCGATGTGAACAACAAGGAGTCCTTCAAGTCGTGCGGCAAGTGGTACCAGGACGTGCGAGACGCATCGCCCAACCACAACATCCCAGGTGCGGCTCGAGCTCCAGATCCTTTCTTCACTCCGGACAGGAGTGGGGACTTGTCTTCATGCCACCCGCAGCAACTCTTTCAGTCTCATCCATTCGACTTCGTCTGCTTGTTCGCTGCAGGCATCTTGCTGGCCAATAAGACGGATCTACGGGACAACAACCGCGACGCCATCTCGACCAAGGACGCCGAGGACTTTGCCGAACGCAACGACCTCAAGTACTTCGAGTGCTCCGCCGTACGTCCCTGTCTATTGACTTCGCTGCAAGCCGAGTACTCGCTGAGAAGCTCAGCGTTGCGACCGTATTGCTCGTTGCTGTACTGTGTTACCCCTAGCAACAAAACGCCGGAGTCGAGGCGCCCTTCACGTACATCGCCGACTGGTTCCACAAAAAATACCAAGCCGCCACGCAGCATGCGTAGGCGACGAACGTGCTTGGCGTGCTGGACACTAGGACGCAGAAACATACAAGCAGAGGCGCACGCGCTCCTTCACAAGAAATGCTGCTTATATTCCACACAGTAAATGGGACTGACACATCACAGATGGACTTGCCGGCTTCTATCGCTCGGCTGTGGTTGACTACACTTGGATGCGTGGCTGAGGAACCACCTCTTTCTTGTTGATCTTGCCGAAGGTCCAGAGCAACACCCATACGCACAGCACCTGGAAGATGTGAAGCAGGTTCACACCCAGCTTCACGGTCTCACACGACGTACCATTGGCGCACGAGAGCTCTACGGGGGTACTGGCTGTGCTCTTGACCGCCACGTACATTTGGCCGGCGATGACAATAAGCGAGACGCTCTCCGCCACCACGAGGATCTTGATGATCTTTGACGAGTGACCGTCGCGCGGCCGGCGGTGCGAATAGGTCGGTTCAGGAACCATGGGCAATCCGTCCTCGTCGTCGCTCAGCGCCATGTCCAACGACCTCCGATTGAGCATGCGCTCTGAGAGCGTGGGCATGTGGGCCTTCCGCATGCGTTCATACTCTTGCAGCCGCGAGAAGACGCGCACGCCATAGATAAGGAAGGTTGTGCTGATGACGGCCAGCATGGCGGCGCTCACAGTCAGCTGCACGTACGACATGCCCGTGGGCGAGAAGCCCTTCCAGAGGAAGAGCAGCATGTCGTAAACGACGTAGAACGACCAGACGATGGCGATGGCCGCTCCTTCCAGACACTTGAGGTGCGCCGGCTTCTCGGTGATGCCAGCACCGCGCTGGATGATGGTAGCCCAGTAGCCCAGAGCCAGGATGCTGTGAAAACGAGAGCGCAACGGTAAGTACTGGACGCCCGCCACTTCAAACCCAAGCTATAAGTCCACTTACTACACAGAGTAGAGAGCGGAAGTGCACGAGTCGGAGAGGTAGCTGCCGATCGGGCGCGGGATGATGTGCCCGTAGCTGCGCGGGTCTCCACCGCGGATGATCACGGTCACCGACGCGTAGCAGCAGAAGAGGAAGATGGCCTGCTGCAGTCTCGACCCCTCGTACTTGACCGAGCGCACGTACATAACGACGCAGGCCAGCGCGCTCACGGTGCCAACGACGCAGTAGACGATCTGAAAGGTGAGGTACCTCTCGGGTGCGTAGGAGGCCAGCGTGCGTGTGCAGCCGGCCTCCGTCTGCGCCAGCCCCCACGCGCACGTCGTGTCCGTGATGTTGGTCATGCTGGTCGGCCGCCTCGCTTGGCGGTCTCGAGCCGTGTGTGCTGTGCTGCGAGTCGTGTCTTGCGTTTGCTGCCGTTGCTACTCGGGACTTGTGTCTGGCGCGGGAAGCGGAAGAGTGACGCCCATACACGTACGGACTTGAGGCGCCGACGCATGTGCAGGAGTCCAGTCCAGGCCGCTGTGTCAGTCGTAGAGGATCAGCTTGGCGGAATGCGTTTGATCCCACTCGGGAAAACCAGATGGGGATCATTTGAGGGAGCAAAGACGGGTATTGGCGAGCGTTCATCGCCAAGGGATCCCCTTGAGTGCGCCATGAAAAACAGCAATCGAGTTCTTTTGGATGCTGCTGTGACTCGGCGTCGCGAGCCCCGGCAGGGGCTACCCAACGGGGTTTCGACGAGAAACCGCGCCATCCGCTTCGAAACAAGCGCGTCAAGCATGAGCGCGATACAGGCTATGGCATGCTGCTGTGTGAGCTGCGTAGTGGCAGCCACTTCGGCGAAGCACGAGAGGCCAAATACGAGAGACACTGGAATTGAACATCTATCGATACACTAGTAGCATGTGTGCCGCGGCCGTGATTGTGGCCGCGGAACAGCATCCTTCTTGTGGATACCGCGAAAGCACCACAGGATCACCCACACGCACACCACCTTCGTCAAACAATCACCAAACAAAGCAAAGCATCGTTAGATCGGCCATGTGCACCCGCAAACTAAACGCTGCAGAGAGACCCGAGCGTACCTGCAGCGCATGCAGGAGGTTGAAGCTGGACTGGACCGTTTCGCACAGCGACCCATTCGCGCACGAAAGCTCCACGGGTGTGTCGCTCGAGCGCACGACGGCAATGTACATCTGGCCGGCGATGACAACAAGTGACAAAGACTCGACCACCACGAGGATCTTGCGGATCTTGGCGGCGTGGCCGTCCTTTGGCTGCCGAGGCTCGAACCTTTCCGGTGACATCATGGGCAGTCCGTCCTCGTCGCTCAGCTCCATATCCAGTGAGCGTCGGGGGAGCATGCGGTCGGCGAGGGTCGGCAGCTGCATCTTGCGAATACGCTCAAACTCTCGCAAGCGCGCATACACGCGCAGTCCATAGACCAGGAACGAGGTGCTAACGATGCCCAGCATGCACGCGCTCACGCTCAACTGCATATAGATCATGCCCGTGGGCTGGAAGCCCTTCCAGATGAAGAGGCTCAAATCGTAGAGCAGGTAGAACGTCCAGACCACGACTATGGCCATACTCTCCAGACATTTGAGGTGCGCTGGCTTCTCCACCACGGCGGCGCCCTTCTGGATGATGGTAGCCCAATAGCCCAGGGTCAGAATGCTGTACGCCAAGGCAGGAGAGAAGCGAGGACACAAGCAGGTTTTAGTTAGTCCCGTCGAGTCTGGGGAATATGCACGCCGACAGCTGCAGCAGTGCACTTACTACACCGAGTAGAGCGACGCGGTGCACGAGTCGGAGAAGAAGCTGTCGATCGGCCGTGGGATAATGTGGCCATAACTCCGCGGGTCGGCTCCGCGGATCAGCACGGTGAGCGACGCGTAGCCGCAGAAGAGGAAGTTGTACTGCTGCAGCTTGGAAACGTCATGCTTGACCGCGCGCACGTACATGATGGCGCTGGCCGCCAAGGTCGTGGTACCCACGACGCAATAGGCGATCTGGTAGAGGAGGTAGGCGTTTGGGTCGTAGGATGCCAGCGAGCGCACGCAGCCCGCTGCCGTCTGCGCGAGCCCGTAATCGCACGTCGCATCCGTGATGTTCGACATACTGTTCGTTCAGAGGGCGTGGTTCGCAGTGCACGCCCAGCGCTAGCCACGCGCCTGCAGAGCCGCGAACTCCGCAAGACCGGCCAGTGGGCCGTCGAGTGGCCTCCTTTCGAGTCGTCCCGTAGCAGAATGAACGACAAGGTCTGCGAGTCACCCAGAGAACAGCGTGCGTGGAGCGCAATCGATTTGTCCAGTAAAAAAGCGCCAGGGGCCCATCGCAAGAGCGATATCCACGCGCGTCGGAGTCCGGCGGCCGGCACAGTGCTGCCACGCTCGACTCTCCCAGAAGCAACACACCTTTACCTCGGCTGAGACTAACGAGCCGAGCCACACGGCATGTGTGTGTGCCACCACAGAGTCGTTTGTGCGGGGCTGCTAGCGGAGCTGGAAGATCAAGCACTCTACAAGCCGTAAGCGACCCACCACCAACCTCCCGCCTCAAACACGTGTATATTTACATGGCCGC
>JAADYJ010000839.1:0-13842 GCA_023338205.1 Halophytophthora polymorphica
AGCAGGAACTTCATGATGTAGGCGGCCTCGGCCTCGGCCTCGGACGCCGTGCCCCTGCAGTACGGGCACGGATGCTTGCCGTTCGCCACTGCGCCCACCGGCCGCGGGCCCCACCGATGGCCATTCGCGCAGGTATAGCTACAGTCGTCTGTGAGTCGCTCCCAGTGGTAGAGCGTACCAAAAGTGTGGCACCCTCGTCTGAAAATGGTGTGGTCCACTTCCGTGACGCGTTAGCATTTTGGCGAGCCGAACAATCCGAGATCGAACGAGCGAGCGGTATCCACGCGTACGAAGTGAAGCGCAGATGGCGGTGCGAATGCGGCCGCGCTCGACTCTGCTGCTGCTGCTTGTAGTGGCGGTGGCCGTGTATTCGTCGTCTGTGTCCGCCGGCAAGGACTACTACGAGGTGCTGGGCGTGTCTCGCGATGCGTCCTCGGCCGAGATCAAGCGCGCGTTCCGCAAACTCTCGCTGAAGGTACGGCATCGGGGGTTTCAACCTGGCGCTACGGCCTCCCCCCTTCTGCGGTTGATATGCTTCATTTCTGGGAGACGCAGTGCGGGTGGATAGAAGCGTTGGTTGCTGCACGCGCGTGCGATACCTTGGTATCTGACTGCCTGTTCTTGATGTGCGGGCGTCTGCGCTTTTAGCACCACCCGGACAAGAACCCTGGTGACGATGAAGCTTCCCAGAAGTTCGCCGAGGTGGCGAGCGGTGAGCTGGCCAATCCCTTTCAATTGGAATGTCGTGCAGCCCGTGCTAGTGGCTATCCGCTCATCGCAGTGTTTAATGTGTGTGCATGGCCGTTCCTAGCGTACGACGTGCTCTCGGACGAGGAGAAGAAGGCCAAGTACGATCGCTACGGAGAAGAGGGCCTGAGCAATGCCGGCGGCGGCGGTGGCCACGACCCGTACGACATTTTCTCGCAGTTCTTCGGCGGCGGCCGCCAGCGTCGCGACCGGGAGCCATCGCGCGGGCCGGACGTGGTGATGCCGCTGCGCGTCTCACTGGCGGACCTCTACAACGGCAAGAGTCTGCAGTTCTCTATCCGTCGAGAGGTACACTTGCGTTTATACTTTGATCATGCCGTTTCAAAGCCGCCAGCGCTAGCGCCATATCCTTCCCTCAAATGCCGCGAAGACGACGAGCGGCATCGACTGATTATTTGCATGGACCTATGTTTCATACGTTGCAGACGATTTGCCACCACTGCCACGGCCATGGTGCGGCTCACGAAGAGGACATTCACGTGTGCTCGGAGTGTGGCGGCCACGGCGTCAAGATGTCTACTCGCCGAGTTGGTCCGGGCTTCATTCAGCAGTTCCAAACGACGTGCGAGACGTGTCACGGCAAGGGCAAGATCTCCTCGAGTACTTGCCCAGTGTGTGGCGGTCGCAAGGTGGAAATGTCGGACCTGAACTTTGACGTGGACCTAGAGAAGGGTACACCGGATGGCTTTGAGGTGGAACTGGAGAACTACGCCGACGAGGTCCCGGGCCAACCCGCAGGTCACGTGCGACTACAAGTGCTCACAGCGCCGCACCCAGTGTTCATCCGCGACAGCGACCACCTATGGATGGACATGAGTATCTCGCTGCGCGAGTCGCTCGTGGGCTTCAACAAGACGTTTACTCATCTGGATGGCCGCCAGGTGCGCGTGGAGCGCACGGAGATCACGCCGCCGCGGTTCGTGATGGTACTCTCAGGTGAGGGTATGCCCAAGCAACACTTCCCATCGGAGAAGGGCCAGCTGCACATCAAGTTCCACGTCCAGTTTCCTGAGATGCTTTCGGATGACCAGAAGATCGGTTTCCGCGAGTTGTTTGCGCTCAAGTAGTGGCTGCAGCTTGGGTCCCTTCAGATGTGTTCGCCTGGTTTGCATGAAACTGGAGCTGGTGGCACGAAATCAATGCACTTCCTCGCGTGTTCAAGTCAGCCTAGACCTGTTTTGCGTTCCTCGATTCCGTGTTGTCGCTGTACACCCACGTGTGTAGGTGCTCGACTTAAAACCCTGCAACGCAAGAGCTCACCGTCACTATCAGCGCAAACATCTACACCTGCTAAAGCATGACCGTCCCCGTGTGCCCAGGTACAAATATATGCTTGTCCGACTCAACCAATTCATACATTGACATTTGCTTACTGGTTAGGATCGATACAGTCGTCGTGCGACTAATTGTGTCCTCGGTTCTTCCGACGAGCCTCGAACCCCGCCTGGATCTCCTCGCTTGACTGGCCTGACGTCTCTGGGACTGCCTTGAAGGTCAAGCAATAAAAGACGAAAACCGTTCCCACGAACGGCACGAAGCCGTAGTCGTCGAGCGCATCTGCGACGTATGGGTAGCCCACGCCCACGATAAGATTCGAGGTCCAGTTGAGGCAAATGCAGAGCGACGTCGCCGTGGCCCGCACCGAGTCCGGGAACAGGTCCGCCGTCACCACCCATGCCAGTGGACCGAGACTGATGCCAAAGCCAGCCACATACGTGGCCGTGAAGACAATCGACAGGGCCGAGACGTCCACAACCAGCGACACCGTCATCCCCACAGCACTCACGAACATGGCGACCATGCCGCTCAGTAGCATCTTGCGGTTGCCGAACTTTACGGCGAAGAGTCCCGAAACGAACGTCGGCAGCACATTCACCACGTCCACGATGATGGAGCCCACGCGGTCGTCGGCAATGCCAGCGTTGTTGAACATATCGGACGAGTAGTAGAACACAGCATTGATGCCCGAAAGCTGCTGTGCGCACGCGACGATGGCAGCGGCAGCCATCTGGCGAGAGTACTTGGACGAGCACAACAAGCGGAGGGGGCTGGTCTCCTTTCCGTCGTGGTCTTCACTAGTGTTCGGAGCGTAGCTGCCGGCCTCGACGTCGTCCACCACCGTTGATTCCAGCCAGGCGAGGGCCATGGGCACGTTTTGCTCGCCGTACAGCCGCGAGAGAACCTCCTTCGCTTCCTCACGGTGGCCTTTCATGAGGTGCCACGCCGGGCTCTCCACGACGAATCGAGAGAGCAACAGGAACAAGCCGGCCAGGATGATGGGGAAGCCAGCGATGTAGCGGTAGCCGCTGCTCGTGTTGGCGAAAAAGAACGTGATCGTCACGAGTAGAATGCCGAACGTGATGGCGAGCTGAAAACCGATGCCGAGCATGCCTCGCAGGTGCGGTGGAGACACCTCGTTGATGAGCGAGCCCACGACTCCAGTAGCCACGCCTGACGCGATGCCGGACACCAGACGGCCCACCACGAATGCCCAAATATTGGACACGCTCGCCTGGATGACGGCGCCGATGATGATGAAGGCGCAGTTCAACAGCAACATCTTCTTGCGGCCCCACTTGTCTGAGAACGTGCCGCTCGTCAGGCTGCCGATCATACCGCCGAAGATCCATCCGTTGACGGCGAACGTCCATTCCAGCTTCGAGTGGCCCGGGAACATCAGGCACGTGCCCTCGGCGACGGGGACAGCATTGCACTCGGCCGTATCATTGAACTGGCTGAGATTCAGCTGTGACGTGGACCACCCGTACTGCAGGGGCTGCAGCAGTGAGATCAGCACGGTCGAGTACAGCAGCCAGTTGGGCTTCAGGCTCAGCTGCTGTGCCTTGTCGTTGCTGAAGTCGTGTTCATCGGAGCTGCTTGCGTTGGGGGTGGTCACTGCCGAGAAGGCGCTTTCATCGTACCGAGCAGGTTCAGCTGCAGCTTCTGGAGCAGGGGCCATGGCGCTTGACGCTTGATGTGGTCTTCGACTCTCCGACTGCTACAGACGACGCACTTGCAGGTTGCTAGTCGTGTGTCTGATAAGGTAAAACCAAGAATGGGAGCTTTGGCAGTCGGCACAGTCCATGGTGTCCCCATGGTAGGCCATGGTGCGCTGGGCTGTCGAGAGCGAGCGCAACTCGACAGAGACATGATGTGCGAGCTCCTGAGGTGGAGCGTCCAAGTTGAACTTTGGGACTGCAGATTGGCGCCCAGGTTCGACGCAGACTTGCTTCCCTTTGGAATCGAACCTCGTGTGCTTGCTCGGGCCGGTGGATTGCGTGTGGACAAGTTTAGCTCCCTGCTGGCTGACTCCCCCTCACCTACCGCGTGCCTTCCTGCGCGTTCCTCGTTTTGGTGAGCGATCAGAGACGCCTCTCGGCAGGTCATGGCATTCGTACAGAGACTAGGCAACTTCAGGAAGTTCATCATCCGGTTGAGCCGGTTGGTCGAGGGGATGTGCCGCACCCCAAGCAGAAAAACGCGGGCCAGATCTGGTTGGCTGGTCGAGCAGGAGCATTATCAACCCGGCTGCACGTTGATCGACGTGTAGCGAGCGTACTATATGTAGAATAGTAACGTATGGTATCTGCAACCCGTGGGCGTGGGCTCTTTTGCCTGTGCTACCGCCTACCAGCCTGTCCTCAGGCTTTCATACTCCGTTGCAATCGTTGTCATATGTCTGCATTCTTCATACCTGTTGCTTCGAGAACACTCAGTGAGGGATGGTCTCTTCGTCGCTCACCACCACGAACAGCTGCTGAATCCCAACCTGGCAGCAGCAAAGTCCGCAAACTGCGACCAACTGGGCGCCGCCGAAGCATAGACCGACGGGCCGCGAAATCACCAATCGCGCAGAGTGCGTCAAGCAATCTTGTCCTGCCGATTGCTCGCGAGGCACTCGCTGTTGTGCAGCGAACTGCTTCCAACGCGAGCTGTCTACGCAGGCTGGTCGGGTTCTTCGTAAGCTTGTAACACGGACGTGTCCTGGGTCGTTGCCCCCTGAAGCTCGCAAGTTTGGTGGATAGGTCTTCGGACATGTTTCACTGTGATACGCCTTCCGGACTGCAAATTGGGAACACGATAAGAGACAGATACAATCCCCATTAGTGCGCAAAGCGGGTCTCGCGAATAGTACTCTGGGCAGTGAATTGTCGGGCGCTATCGGCTGGTTGCAAGTCTACGGGGAATACCGGAGGTATCGCCATGGTCGAGGTCCCTTTGTGAGCCTGTGAAGCACACTCAGAAAGGCATTTGCTTGACCTAGACGAACCCTCTACGACGTGCAGCAGGTATGAGCTTGCGAAAACAAAGGCACGTAATAATATCGAAGCAGCGTAGCTTTGGCGTCACCTCTGCGTTTTGTGGGTGGGCCATCGAGCCAAGCGCATGGGAATCCAGCGAGCCTTCTGTCGAAATGACAGTTTGTGGCGATTTAGCCGCGACTAAAAGAGGGGGTCAATAGTGCTGGACCCGGTATTTAAATCCGGAAGCGTAAGTAGAGTTTCAAAGGCCTGCGCCTCCACATTAGCTGGCTCTGTAATGCGCGTGGGTCGATCGGCCGCAGGGCTCCTCGTAAGCCAATGTAACCCGTCAAAACCAGCATCATGCTTCCGATAGGGTGAACTCCGTGTGCTACTTTGGCAGTGAGCTCTTCCGATTTATGTGGGCGACTACCACACGTCCACCCGGCTCAACTCGGCGAGCATGAGTTGAAGCGGCCGTCTCATGATTCAGGTCAAGGGTATTCGTTTTCAAAGTCAATCAAATTAAATTTGATAGACCTTCGTTAGTATCTAAATTGACAGGGTATTCACTGTCAGCATTACACCTCACGTGGCCTGGCGCCACATCGCGTCTTCGATTCTAGTTCTGCAAGGAGAAGGCCGACCCGCTATGCACTGTTCGTAGTATACATGTCTTGCAACCACGGCTAAAATAGTTGTCTTGGTACTGCATACCACTGCACGACTTCCTACATTTGGTCTCCCAAGCCCCGGCCGATCAACTACAATTTCCGTGTGCGTTGCGCGTGGAACTCCTCCTGGATCTCCTGCACCGACTTGCCAGATGTGTCCGGCACCATGGAGTACACAAACACGAATGCCAGCGCCGTGGTGCCCATGAACGGCACGAACCCGTAGTTGTCCAAGGCCGCCGCCATGTAGGGATACCCGATTCCTACGGCGAGGTTGCACAGCCAGGTGCAGCCCACGCACACGGAGCTGCCCATGGCACGCACGTCGTCGGGGAAGAGGTCGGCCATGACAACCCAGGCAAGAGATCCGAGACTTGAGCCAAACGTGGCGACGAAAGTTGCCACGAACACGATGGCAAGGGCCGGCGCGCTGACGACGAGCGACACTGTCACACCCACCGCACTCAAGCACATTCCTGCGAGTCCGATCAAGATTAGGCGCCGGTTGCCGAGTCGACTGGCCAGCATGCCACAGAGAAAAGTGGGCAGCACGTTCACCGAGTTGACAGCCAGGATACCAATGCGGTCATCGGCGATGCCGGCCTTGTCGAACAGGTCGGATGAGTAGAAGAAGACAGCGTTGATGCCTGTGAGCTGCTGCGCTGCGGCGATGCCGATGGCCGTGAGCATCTGCCGTACTACAAGCGGCGAAAATAATCTGCCGAAGCTGCTCGACTCTGGCTGCGGCTTAAGTGGCATCGACAAGTCGCAGTGATCCGCTGTTACGCAGCTTGGAGACTTGAAATCGAAGCTGCCGGACTTGAGATCGCAGCTTCCCGAGTCGTAGTCGAAGAATTCTCGCTCGATGACTCCCGTGCTGTGCTCGAATTCGCGAGTTTCTGCCTCGACATCGCAGATCGGAGACTCAACGTCCCAGGCGTTGTGCTCGACACTTTCCAGGCTTTCAACGTGAGAGTGCTTTCCACCTTCCGCCCCCGCTTTAGCGACGCGCACGTGTCCGTCACCGAAGAGACGTGCCAGCTCCCGCTCTGCTTCTTCGGGCCTTCCCACCATGAGAAGCCACGCCGGGCTCTCCACCATCACGAAATGAGCCAACACGAGGAACAGAACCGCCAGTACGATGGGGAACCCCGCGATATAGCGCCAGCCGCTGCTCGTGTCCGCGAAGAAGAACGTGATGGCCACCAGCAAGTTGCCCAAGGTGATGGCGATCTGGAAGCCCACGCCAAGCTTATTGCGCAGACGTGGCGGCGAGATCTCCCCGATGAAGCCCGGAATGACAGCCGTGGCGCTGCCCGAGGCGATGCCCGAAAGCACACGTCCAGCGATGAACATCCAAATGTCCAAGGCGCTCGCTTGTACCACCGCGCCGGCGATCATGAAGAGGCAATTGGTCATCATGACGCGCTTGCGTCCAAACTTGTCGGACAGCTTGCCGCACACGAGGCTGCCGATCATGCCGCCCACGATCCAGGCACTCACGGCCGTGGTCCATTCCGCCTGCGAGTGGCCGGGGAACATAAGGCACGTGCCGGCCGCCACGGGTCGCACGTTGCATTCCTCTTCGTTGTTGAACGTTGTCAGGTTCAGCTGCGTCGTGGACCAGCCGTACTGCAGCGGCTGCAGCAGCGCCACCAGCACGTTCGCGTATAGCGCCCAGCGCGGCTGGACGGGCGCGCGCGCGTCAGGCGCGTCCGACAAGTCCACGGGCACGGCCTGCGGCGTCAACACCATGTGTACGTATCCGCTGCCATTGCTGGCGTTCGCGCTCCGTGTCGGCGACGGCGACAGCTCCTGCATCTCGTCGCACTACTCGCGGTCCGTGGTTCTGCTCTGCCCTGCGCGCTGCAAATTGAGTTGTGATCGTGGCGGCGCGCGGTTCGGGAATTGCCCCACGACCCTCCATCTGCGTTCGAGGATTTGCCACGTTTCTTGGTGGCGGGATCGAATCGTCTCATGGCGGAACTGCACCACGCCCAAAAGATGACCCGGGTCGACAGGCCGGTTCGCACGTCATTGCAAAGAAGGGGAGATGATGAATCACTTCAGTTGATGTGCACCACAGGAAAAGCCGTCGCCTCTGCCTCGGGCCGAGAGGGATGCAGAGCCATCTGAAGCAGCGACGACAAGCTCGCGCAGAAGCCAGCAACCGTGGGCTTAAGCAGTATGCACGGCGCTGTCTGCATATTGCGGCGCGGACAGCACCGGCTGAAATGTAGCATATGCACGTGGATCACGAGAGCCAAGATCCATCTGAACTCGTGCACTGCACTCGGGTCTGCGGGCAGCCAGCAGCGCCGATCCGATCCGATCTGTCGGAGTGACTTCGACGGAATCACACCTTGCAAGCATGCGTGAGGAGTCTGCGGGCCACCGATCATGGATGCTGCGCTGGCGTCTGAGGTCGTAGAATTTGACGTGGGAAACGACAATCGCACAAGGTTCCGGATATTAGCGGTGCCAGTGCAAGCGGCAACCAAATCCGCGATCTCGGTAAACGGATGCCCGTCAGTTCCAGTCGCCGCAGGGTTTCATTGTTTGAGACCAGTGCTGCGGTTCCAGCGCATACGGAACCCACCCTGGACATATGCCAAGGTCTATCCATAGTCTCCACCATCAGCATCAGCAGGTGCACGAAGGCGAGAAAGAAAGCCGGTGCCGCCTTAAAAGACGGGAACGAGCAGTAGGTCAGCGCTGCGGCTCACAGTAATGCATCAGGTCCGGCGGGCGTCCAGTTGCATCCATTCAGGGTTGTAGGGGCGGGTGGGTCGCACGGCCTTGACTGTAATCGACGCTAGGTTAGGCGAGGTTGAATGGGATGATCTTCAATTCTATCTCGCTTGTGGTGATGTTTCCTATGATGTAGAATATAAGATTCGCCTTGCTGGGGCTTTATCGTCCGGGTGGGCTAGCGTCGATGTTGCCCACGAAAACATCGCAGGTATTGCTTGAACGTACCTTTGGAGTGAAGGTGATGTTGAATCCGTGGGCTCGCGTGGAGAAAACGTGGGGTTCTACGCAGCCGGCAATCCTGTAGCCCGGAGAAGATCAGATACCCAGGAGCCACCGTCTGGTCTGCTACATGTAGAGCACGCGGCTGTGGAGGGGCGCGGGAGAGCGACAAAGTGCCAGGAGAGATGATGTGTTGGACCGCATGCAGTAGGGGCGGTATCCATGGTGAGGCGACGCAGCGAAGATCGCGTGTGAGTTGAGCCCTTGAAGTGCAAGTGCATCATGGCGAGCCGTCTGATGGGGCAGAAGAAAATATGCGTCCGGCCGATAATGACTAGGTGGCAAAACCCAGTCTCGGCACTCCGCTATCTACGTGCAGAGGTGCTGGCAGCAATGCTACGGGAGATATACATGTCGAATCCCATGACATGATTCCTATTTGTCCTATGCTGGGGATCGCTCTTCTTGGAGAGCTGCCATTGCTTCCTTGATTTATCGGGGCAAGCATCGACTGCGCGTACTGTGTACATTGGTCACGTAACTACATTGGAGGTCACAACCGGCCTGCTGAAAGAAATGGCTATATCGCACTTGATAGTGCAATGCTGGGCTCATGCCTCTGTGGAGACCAACACTGCGATGCAGAACCTGGGAGAAGGCGGGGTCATCTTCTCCAGGCAGCTCCAGCAAAGCTTCGGCAAAAACGATTTTCACACAGCTACGCGTGTGGTTGTGGTAGCATCTACGAGAACAGTTTTGGTAAGTGGACTTGTGTGTGCTTCGACTCGTACTCTATCAACCAAACGGCTGTGTTATCCGTGGGTACAATTCACCTGCCTGCCTGCCTGCATATAACCGGTGCGTCTGGAAGTGCATCCACATGTGACGAGGCGCTTACCACTTGAAGGTGTATCAATGTTACCGGGTGCATAAAAAGAGTAGTAACATATAGTAGTTTATGCTTTCGTAGAGCAACTTAAATTTAGTCAAAATAGGGGATTCCTCTTGCAGCTTGACAACGCTGCAGGCACGCCCACATCCTCAGTCCGCTTGCTCCGTGGCTGGATCATTCTGCTCCCTTCGCGCACGGAACTCCGCCTGGATCTCGGCCGAGCTCTTGCCTACGGTCTCCGGCACGCACTGCCGCGTGAAGACGAAGAAGAGCACCAGGATCACCATGAAGACAGTGAACGAGTACGAGTCCAACGCGTCCGCAATGTACGGAAAGAAGACGCCCACCATCAAGTTGGAGGTCCAGTTGCAGAAGATGCAGATTGACGAGGCTGTGGCGCGAACCGAGTCCGTAAACAGCGCGGCCGTGATGGACCAGATTAGAGGCCCGAGGCTCATGGCGAACGAGCCGACATACGTAGCCGTGAACACGATGGACAAAGCTTGAGCTGAAATGGAGAGCGATAGCGTCATTCCCGCCGCGCTGATGAACATGCCCGCGATGCCACACAGCAGCAGCTTGCGATTCCCAAATCGAGCAGATAAACGTGGGACCGCCAACAGCGGAAGAAGCATGAGCATGTTCACGATGACATGGCCCACACGAGCATCGGAGATGCCTGCATCCTTGAACATGTCAGACGAGTAGTAGAACACGGCGTTGATGCCCGAGAGCTGCTGAGACGATGCCACTCCCATGGCAACAAGCAGCTGGCGGCGAAAGAGCGGTGATAGGAGCGTCGATAAGGCGCTCCCCTTGCGTTCTTCCTCGTCGCTGCCAGCAGCCTCCAAGTCCGTGCTACTGGCATCACTCGCATCATCCATCCACGACATTGCCAGCTCCACTCCGCTTTCACCGTACAGACGCGCGAGTTCCTGGTGTGCTCGGTGGGCGTTGCCTGTTTTCATCAGCCACGCCGGACTCTCTACCATCACGAAAGGCGCAAGCGCTAGGAACAGCCCAGCGTTCACCACCGGAAACCCCGCGATGTACCGCCACCCGCTGCTCGTGTTCGCGAAGAAGAACGTGCAGACCACCAGCAGGAGACCAGTCGAGAAGGAGATCTGCAGCCCAATGCCGTACGAGTTGCGGAGATGCGGAGGGCAGATCTCACTGATGTAACCACCCACCATGCCAGTCGCACCGCCGGAGGCAATGCCTGCCAGGAATCGCCCCACCATGAACACCGGCAGACTCGAGGTACTCGCTTGCACGATGGCACCTGCCATCATGAAGACGGCGTTACCCATGAATGCCTTCTGGCGCCCGAAGCGCTCGGACAGCGAGCCACAGCTCAGACTGCCCACCATGCCGCCGACGATCCACGCGTTCACCACCAAGGTCCATTCCGTCTTGGAGTGGCCGGGGAACATGAGGCACGTTCCCTCGACAACGGGGCGCGCGTCGCAGTCGTCTTGGTCGTGGAACGTGGTCAGGTTGAGCTGCGAGATGGACCAGCCAAACTGGAATGGCTGCAGCAGCACGACCAGCAGACTGGCGTAGAAAATCCACGTGAGCTTGACGGAGCGTCCCGCATCCAGCAGAACGTCCGAGTGGTATGATTTCTGGCGCTGGCGGTACGGGTCGTTAGTGCTTGGCGTTCGCGGTGTGCTGACTTCAACGAATGAGTTGTCCCCAGCTTGCATCTCGGTGTCAGCAATAGCCACCATGGTGACGATGCCGTGCGTCGCTGTGTTTGGTGTGGTGCTTCCTCACGACGGAAGCTTGATCTTGATCTTGGGGGTAGATCCCAGGCTGTAGTTGTTGTGTTGCTTGCAAAGCAAATTGGAGAATGACCTGCTTAGCCGGCCTCTTTCCAGCCTATCGAGCTAGAGCGAGCGTACTCGGAGGGCCCTGAACTTTCGCCGGGTTGACTACAGTTGTGCATGGCCAAGCGCGGCGAGCAAGCGAACCAAACGGTCCGCACCAGTCCCAACGTCAACCGGGTCACGACCGATAACCCGCCCTTGTCTCATGTGGCCCGTAAAATCGAAGACCGAACGGCCCCGCGCAGCTTTATGCTCTGTGTCCGGCGGATGTGAGCGGACACTGTCCGCTCACGTCGTGGCCACGTTCGCCCGCCAGAGGCCCTTGTTGTCTAGCTCTGTACGGAGCTATGCACGCGCCAGGTATTTCCCGGCGCTCGTTGCTGTTAGTCTGTTTTTGCCGTGCCGGTCACTGCGTCCCGTGCGGTGCGCCACGTGGCTCACGTTCCTGAAGCAAACCTGACTGGTCGGTGATGGCATGCCCCCGCCTCAATTGCTGGAGAAACGCGGCCCGCTATATGCAGCCAGCTCGCTGGTAGCGCGAAGCAGAGGCCTGCTTGGTTCTTCTTCTCGAATGCGTTTGGGTAGTAGAAGCGTGCAGCGCTGGCGCCAGACATGCGCCGAGGATAGATATTCCGGGGAACGAAGAAGTTGTGAACACTTGCGGGTTTAAGTGCCGCTAGACTTATCGAACTGCTGCATGCACCGCTCGTGGGGCTACATGCTTGTCGGTTGCTGCGCCGCCGATCACCTCGCGCGGTAAGGCTGGACTTCCATTCCAGCGGTGCGAGCTACATCTCCATGCAAACATGCACCCTTTGGCGGTATGTCGATTAAATTAATTGCCTTTTTAATCAGAGAGAAACCGGTATTTTCGAAGTTCAAGCACAAAGAACCGGTTGGGTACCGGTTCAGCGCGAGCTGATTTCTGTTCCCAAAGAACCACCACAGCAAGAAGCGACGAAGGAGTTAGGGATGCACGGCCAGACGCCACATGACGCGCCGCCGCGCGCGCCCGCGGCTCGCAGCAGCTCCTGCGCGTACACAGACCTGAATGCGCAGCGTGCGGCAGGCAGTACCAAGGTGGCGGTGGTCGGCGCGGGCTTCCTGGGAAAGTACGGCCGCCAAACGCCTTTGTCGGTCGATGTCAGGGGATTTTGCAACGACGGCGAGCATGTGCGCTCACGAATGTTGCACTACTGCTGACGCCGTGGCGCCTTGTGTACAGATGCATCGCTATTGATCTGTCGTTGCTGGGCGTTCAGGTCGTGGTGTGCGATACGAACCAGCAGACCGCCGAAGGGGTGCGTAGAATCGTCTTGGAGCGCTGGAATCATGATTGGGTGGGCGCTAACCTGCTGTGTGGCTCAGTTGTCTTCGTTTGCGTACGAGCTGTTGCACCCACTGCTGTACCTCGGCTACGTGACCAAGAGCATGGTCACACAGGCGTGCAGTAACATTGAGATCGTCGGCGACATTGCTCAGTGCCGCGACGCAGCTTTCGTTATCGAAGCGGTGGGTTGCAATCTGTAGCGACTGCACCGGCTCGTCGGGCACTTGTCCTTGTAATGCTAATGCCGTTGAGTGTGCACAGATCCCCGAGGACCTGGAGGCCAAGGTGAAGCTCTTGCGGTCACTGGAACAGCTGTGCTCAGCCTCAACCATCCTGGCCTCGAGCACGATCGGGCTCTCGATCGACGCCATTCAGTACGTCTAGCACCTTGTCCAGTACTTCTTGTTGAAGCCATCGGTCTGTACTGACGTGCGTTGGTTGGTGCAGGTTGCAGCTACAGCAGCGCGATCGTTTCCTGGGCGTGCGGTTCTTCCATCCGTGTGTTCTGCTTCGACCTGTGGAGGTCACGGTGGGCTCTGCGACGGCGCAAGACACGGTGGACCGCGTCGTGGATTTGCTGCGAAGCCTGGAGAAGCTTCCACACCGTGGACCAACGAAGCGCGTACTGAGCAACAAGGAGGCCAGCGCGCTGCAGTTCGACACGGCCGTGCGCGGCAACTTTTATCACGGTTTGCTGGAGCCGCAGCGCCTTGCATCCGTGGACGACATCATCGTTCCGTGTCCTGGTCCTCCTCTCGCTAGCTCCGACGTTACCACCGACACAACGACGCTCTAATCGCTGATCCGCTTGACCACTCGTGGTTATCCCCGGTAAAAACGAGGTAGGCAAGATGACATTACGAGACTTACTGCTAGTTGATGAAATCGTTTGTTTGGCGCACAGGCAGATCAGCTAGCTGACACAGCTTCAACTGCTCAGAAAACTGTATTACGTGCTGAGTCCTTCAAGCACGCCCTTTGTGTTCGCGAATGGCTCGGAAGCCGGCCTGGATCTCCTCGTTGGTCTTGCCCGACGTCTCCGGGATCATGTAGAAGACAAAGACGGTGAAAACGAAAAGCGTTCCGACGAAAGGCACGAACCCGAGGTCACCCAGTGCGTCCTCGACGTAAGGAT
>JAADYJ010000840.1:0-13835 GCA_023338205.1 Halophytophthora polymorphica
TGTCTGCATCAGCGTACCACTTGGGCCGGCTGTGGTAGCTCTGGTGGCTGGAGATCGTATAGTGTGTGAGGAAGAGCGGCTTTTTGGGATTGCCACGAGCCAGTCGCTCCTGCTGCTCCCTTGTCTTGTTTACCAGCAAATCCGCCAGTAATGTGAAGCTTACGTCGTCGTGGACGCCCCACACAGAGCTACGTCGTGCAGTGCCATGCCAATCACCAGGCGAGATATCGAGCTCGCTCTCACCCAGTTCCATGTACTTGTTCCGACCCCAGACCGTCTCGAAACCATGCGCCTGTGGAAATGTTCTCCAATTGTCATAGCTGAGCTTGCAGCCCGTGGAGAAGAAGGTCTCGTAGTCCTTGTCCTGGAAGAGCTGAGGCAATCCCACGAGCCCCACGTCTGTGGGGAAGAGACGCATGGCATTCTTCGCAGGCGAATCATACGGGATCTGACCGAAGAGCAGACTCTCCATGGACCGACTGGTCTGCCAACTGGACCAGAGGTTTGGGAGGGCCACGCCGCGTTGCGCCCACTTGTCGAACTCTGGCGTGACTGTGCCATTCCATCCCTTGTATAGGTTCGACGGATCTTCCTCACCTACGAGGTAGTGCGAGTCGTGGCGCCGGAAGGATTCCACAGCAATGATCACCACATTGGGCAAGTCTTCGGGTTTCACATTCACGTCAAAGGCGAGATGCCCTTTGAAGCCCGTGGTGCGTCGGTAAAGAGAGTCTTCGTCGAAGAGCGTGTAGCTCTCGGTGGCCGAGTGGATGAAGCCCTCGATCCACGAGATCGAGCCGTCCGCCACTTTCTCCACGAACCCCTCCTTGCTGACATGAAGGGCGCTAGTGAAAAGTTCACTCAGTGTCGCATTCCAAGCCACGTAGGCCACGAGGGGCGCCACAGATTGTGCGATGGCGAGCACTATGGCTGGCACGACCACCAGAGCTAACACGAGACAGCCCAGCTGAAGTCCATGCCACTGCCAGTCGAGCGCTCTCAACTGGATTATAGAGAGATCCATCGAGAGCGGCATGGGGTAGGCTTGTAGTTTGGTCCGCTTCGCGTACTTCTTGGACTCGCCATACTCCAAATCAGCCTCACATTCCACTTCTTCCGAGTCCAAGTCGTTGTCTTCTGGGTTTGAAAGGCACTTGATCGTGTCCTTTTCCTTCGGGGTTCTGTCTCGCGAGGTGATAGCCAAGTTCAGCAACGCGCTCGTGGGGTTCCATCGCGTCAGATCAGCCCACTGCGCCCAGGTCCGAGTGACAGCGAAGACCGTGGCTCCCATCCCGACAATGGCGACCGTTGTGTACGCCAGAGCGTAGTCGGAGCTGGAGACCTCAATGGCGTCCAGGTTCTCTCGCTCCTCGATAGCCAGGGACACGAGTTCGAAGGTGAAGCGCATATCACGGACCCGCACGAGTAGCAAATCGGCCGCGAAGGGTGCCGTCATGCCTGCGAACAGCAGCATCGACGTCACAAACGTCACGATGCGACGCAGAATTTGCTGCCGCTTCCACTCCATGAAGACAGCGGCGTTCATCCTCCCTGTATCAATCGCCAAGCTGCCGAGGCCAAGCTGAAGTCCAAAGTCGATAACCCAGAGCACTACAGCCAGATATGTAGCACACACGAAGTCTTCCAACAGCCCCAGTGCCATTGCCGAGACCTTCATGCCCAAGGTGAAGCTCTCTTCGCTAGCGTACAGTGTAACGATGTCGGGAAGCACCGCTGCACGGTAGACGGAGAAGAAGAGCAGTGTCGCGACGTACACGAGAGCCCAGCCAAGCCACGGAGGCGGCTGCTGCCGTGGATATCTAGACAACACTGAATTCGGTCCCTCGAAGTCCGAGAACTTGTCCGCCGCCGTGTGCACGGTGGCACCTACCAAGGCCGCATACTTGAACGAGCCCATGAGGACGAGATGGAGCTGCTGCGTCTCGAAGAGCGCGAATTGCGTTGTGGTGAGCGTTTCTATCGGTTGGCCCGTGAGGCTCGCTCAGCTCTGCGTGAAGTCGAAAGGGCATGCGGTATCCCTGGCGCAGGGAACACGCTCCATCTTATCTTCTGGTGGAGTGGCATGCAGCGCCAGCCTGTCGATGGATACGGCGTTACGACGGACAAGTCTCCAGCGACCGCTGGGTTCCTTTTTTTTTGCGGAACTTAGCTTGCTTTCTGTAACCCTTCTTCCTCGCATTGATCGTCACGTCGGCCAGACATCCACACGGTCCGTACCCCTCAACCACTGCACTTCTCGCTGTCCTTTCCTGTCCCTAGGCGCGTACACAGGCAGTAACTTGCCGTCCAGCTACAAGCAAGTGGCCTTACCACTTCGCTGGACCGCACAGTGAGATTACTTGCGGTCGATTCGAGTCGCGTGCGAAGCAGAGGGCCAAGAGGTGCAGCGTACTGCCCCCACGACACCCAAGAGCCTCACTTCAAGGAGCCTTTCGCGGATTACCACGCCTGTCTTCGCTCTTGAGCTTTCAGGGCACGAAGCTGCACGGCCGACAATCGAAAGGGCTCGTTCACGTCGTATGAATAAGCTCCGGCCTCCCAGGGTCGTGGCCCAGGAGCAGATGCCGCGAGTACGTGTAGAGTGAACCGACGCGAGGAAAACCAACTTGAGCTGGGCGTGTGAGCGGGCACTACCGCATACGACAGGCACTCAGAGGCACTGATGGCCGATCTCTACGTTGTTTCGAGCTCGCACCACAGTCTGTCGCTCTCGTGCTGCTGCGAGAGCTTCATGGGGCAACATGTAGCTTGTCCTCACCGTCACGAGTGCCTTCAAGTCGACGGTGAATCCGGATGAACTGTTTATTATCCGGACATACACGAATATCCGTTCACTGGAAAGGGACAAAATGCTTGAATGCGTATACTTTTTCTCCGTAATCCGGATTTACCAGACGTCAGGTATACACTCGGGCCCTTCGGCTCATTTGGCCCAAACGAGACGACCATGGGGGCGCATTTCGTGCCGGAGGACGCGGCGCGCTCGCGCTTCTGCGGTTACGTGCGTGTCGGCGGCGACGAGTTCAAGGTGCGCGTGCGCGACGTGCGGTATGACCCGCGCTCGGGGCGCGCGGCCTTCGACGCGGCGCAGCTGGACGTGGAGCCTGCGCTGGCCTCGCGACTGGCCGCGCACGGCGCCACACTCAAGCTGCGGCTAGCTCAGGCCGCATCACTCGAGGGCTTTGTGGCCGAGCTGGAGGAGCTCGTGGCTGTGTGCTGCCGTCCGCAAGCAACGCGTCATCGCGCTGGTGGCCAGGCGCAGGCGACGGCGCTGCCTAGCGCCACGTACTACACGCACTTGATGGCCGAATTGGACGCCGTGGGCTGGAACCGTTTGCTGCAGCTCAGCGACGACTTGCGCGCCGTAGAACTGGAGACCCACGACGCCGCAGGCCGTGCGCATGCCGTCCGTGTGTTCGTGCCGCTGGATTATCCGTCTGTGAGCGCCACAACGCCTCCTACGTGCCTCGTCGACGCGCCAGAACCCTTCGAACTGAGTCTCCCGGCGTCGGGCACGTCGTCGCTTCTGACTGAAGTGCTGCGGCAACTGGAGCAGTTCCTGGCACGCTTCCAGCCCTTCTGGGACGCCCTAGACGCCCTGGACGCCTCGACTTGCGTACTGGAGCCGCAGCGACCCACACGCGCCACGGGGAGACGTCGGCTGGCGCTGGAACGTCACGCGTCGGTCCAACTGGAGGTGTCGCCATCACAGCCCACGGAACTACTGGACGACCTCAACTTCTTCGGCAGCCAGGCAAGCACGGGCGTGCTGCGTGAGCGCTGGGGCAGCCACGCCGCCGCGCGCTGGGACGCGACCAAGCCACTTCGCGAGAACCTGGAGCGCGTGCTGGAGCTCACACTGCCGTCGCCTTCGCTCACGGCACCCGAGGAGTTCGCCGTCGAGTGTGGCATC
Organism: Halophytophthora polymorphica; assembly: GCA_023338205.1. Taxonomy (NCBI): domain Eukaryota; phylum Oomycota; class Peronosporomycetes; order Peronosporales; family Peronosporaceae; genus Halophytophthora; species Halophytophthora polymorphica. The sequence continues at coordinate 3,935 of JAADYJ010000840.1, forward strand.
TGCTACTCGTACCGTCTGGAGCCTGAAGACACGATCGAGAAGAAGGAAGACGAAGGAGACGGCGATATAGTCGAGCGAGCGACCAGCAAGCGGCAGAAGACGGCCAACGCCAACGCCAACGCCAACACGAGTACAAGTACCAGCGAGTCGCAGATCCCGGACCGACTGTGCGAGAACAGCAAGTGCCACCGACCCTTCCACGCGCGTTGCCTCTTTGACTGGCTACGAGCGCTGCCCACGTCTCGCCAGTCCTTCCGTACGGTCTTTGGCGAGTGTCCCTACTGTCGCGAAGCCATCAGCGCCAAGTGGGAGTCCGAGGCTTGAGCTGCGAACACAAGGACGAGCAGAGAACTGCGGCGGAGAGGGCAATGGAGTTCGTTAGCCACCGCACGCGCGCTCTTCTGCTCTATGCGACGCGCCATCTCGCGTCCAGCTAGCCCCGCTCAGGCTGGCGTTGCGAAGCTACAGTCTCCAGTCTCCAGTCTCCAGTCTATCCACCAGATCACTCCGTCGTGGGCTCGGGCTTCGAGTCACCAGCAGCAGCCGCGTTGGCGTCAGTAGATGCGGCAGCGGCGGCCGCAGCGGCGCGAACGACGTTGATGGAGCCATCCGCGTTCATGCGGATGCGCTTGGACGGTTTGCCCGTGTCGTGGTCGTCGTCCCGGTCGTCACGACGGCGACGTGGGCCGTCTCCACGTCGGTCCTCACGGAACCCGTACGGCTGCGCACGAGAGCGAGCGCCGCTACGAGAACGAGTCGAACTCGAGCCGTGCTCGCGGTCTCCACGCCGCGAACGGCTCTGACGCGCGGGCATGCGCTGACTGCCGCGTGCGTGGTACTGCCGCGGGCCTTTCTCGGCCGGGAAGTCCTCGTCCGTGGCCTTGCGCAGCAGCAGTCGCCACTTCTTGTCCCGCGGCTGCGAACTGCTGCCGATGGGGGTGGCCAGCCGCCACTGCGACCTGTTGAAGCTCTCGTCGGGCACGTCTTCCTGCTCCGGCTCGTCCTCCATAGCCGTCGCGTCCTCGCCGTCTGCTTTGGCCGCCTCCGAGTCGCCCATGTCCACGTCCTCCGCCGTCTCGGCGTCCTTGGCCGTCATAGACGGCTTCTTGCGCTTGATGCTCTGCGCAGGGACCTCGCGACTGAGCGCAATGAGCGCCCTCCCAGCCGTGAAGTTGTCCTGGAAGACCACCGTGCACGAGCTGTCGTTGATCCACTCGACGTAGGCCGGGCCGTAGCCCACAAAGTAGTCCATGACGTCGCTCGTGCGCACCTGCTGGAAGCGCTCGTCCAGCGAGTACATGTGCACGGCGTCATCGCGGAAGCCCATGTCGCCGTCGTCACTAGCCTTAACGTCGCGCCGCTCGTTCTGCACCTTGGCCGACGCCGGCTTGAGCGCTTCCGCCGTCACGACGGCCCCCGCCGCGTGGTCTTCCTCTGCGGAGAGCCCAAACTTGACGGCTCGAGCGCGCAGCTTTTCCTGGTCGCGCTGCTTCTCGGCCCACTCGTCCTGTGTGAGGCCCTCGGCGAGCGCTCGGGCCGTGTCCGTCGAGTACTCGACCGCGAACTGCGGCGTGTCGAAGCGCTTCATGCGCTGCTCGCGCTTGTTCTGCTCCTCCTGGCTCGTGAGGTCCAGCCCCGTGCTAAAGCCCGGCACGATGGCGCCCGTGCGCTGCAGTTTGCGCACCTCGCGTGGGTCTAGGAACTTGCGCAGGTCCGGCGCCGTGAAAGGAGCCCCAAAGCGTTCAGCCCGACGCTTGGAAGCTGCGTATTCCGTCTCATACTTGGCCCGCTGCTCGTCCGTGAGCAGATCCTGCGTGCCCAGCGGGTCGGCACGCACGATAAGACGTGGCGCGGCCATCTGCGCCACGTCCGCCGCCTGCTGCGCCTCCGTTTGGCCGTCAAACACGCTGTGCAGACGGATGTGACGCAGTGACGCGGGGCAGTTCCACGTCGTGAAGGCCGCCTGGCCCACGGCCGCGAACTCCGGGTCTGTGCACGTGGCCACCACGTCCTTCCCCACGTCCGCGCCGATTCCGAAGGCCATGGCGCCGCTGGACAAGTGCGCCACGGCCCAGTACGGCACAAAGTCCTGCGCCGAGCAGGTCCGGCCGGCGAAGACGCGCGCCAGTTCCACCTCGCGGTTGCGGCCCGACGCTTTCTTGCGCCACACCACCTCCGTGTTGCCGCTGGAGCCCACCGCCACCTCGTAGGCCCAGTCCGTGCGCGGCGGGCGGCCGCCAGCCGCCTCGGCCACGTCGTCTTGGGCCGGCGACGCGGCAAAGCCCAGCCGAAAGTCCTCCCGCGCTGAGGCCTCGAACTGCACGACCAGAGCGACGAGAGAGGCCGCGGGGGCCGCGATCGCGTCGTCGGACATGTCTGCGTCTGCCGCCGGCGCGGCGGGCGCGCGCCACCCGCGGTAGCGGCCGTAGAGCGCGCCGAGCTGCAGCTCGGAAGGCATCTCGGAGTCCGTCATGATCGCTTGTTCGAGTCGCTTTCGGCTTTTGCGGAGGGGAAGACAGTAGCTTCCGCCATATAGGGAGGTTTCCATGTCTACTATAGAGGGAGGGTTCCCTTTCGGCACACACACCAATGCCTTTCACTCGCCCAAGCGGCCATTACCAGCAAAGAGACCCAAGGCGAAGAAGCTCGAGCTCCAGCGCAAGCTTTGCCCGCTCCAGCTCCACCATGGCGGAGAACAAGATGAACGACGCGGTGACCAAGATGGTGGACCGTCTGGACCGCAACTTCCTGCGCAACCTGCAGGTGCGTGCGAGTGCGAGGAGGAGGCAGCCCGCACACGTTGCGGCCCGGAGCTGACGAGCTCGACCTGCCCTTGGGCTCGTTGTTGTGGACTGTGCGCAGCGCGAGGGATACCTGTGCGCGGCCAAGGTGTTCGAGAACAAGGACTGGAGCTCGGAGCAGTTGCAGCAGGCCGTGGAGCGCTGCCAGATGCCCACGCAGCAGGTGAACCAGCTCATGCAGCAGGAGATGCAGGCCTTCCAGAGCCGCATCCAGCGCTGTGCGCAGGACTGCCAGGACCGCGCGCAGGACGCGCTGCCCGCCACGGGCAACCCCAGCGAGGCGCAGATCGCGCGCGCGCAGAAGGACATGGAGGCCTGCGTGGGCCGCTGCGTGGACTCGCACATCGGCCTGCTGCCTAACGTCAGTGCGCGTATCGAGGCGGCCGTCAACCAGGTGAAGCAGCAGTAACTGGTGCCTTTACGACGCACAAAGAGTGAGAGCCGCGAGAGGAGGCGGCATGACACACTGCAGGCGAAATAGAGAGGCGTCCGCTTTGTCGCGGGCCGCTGAGGCGCTGAGGCGCGTGCGAGCGTTCTTGTGGCACGAATCGACTAATCTGGTAGTGTGCTCCGAGATCAGGCGAATGGCTCGCTTCCGAGCAACTTCTGAGGGTCTATACAGCCTGGACAGCGGCCATGGCGATGGCAACTACAGCGCCGTCAACTCGCGGGAGGCGCCAGTAGCAAGCGGAAGCGCTGCCGTGGCGTCCACATCCACAAAGGCGTTTCTGTCGTTGGAAACGTTGGCGGTGCCTTCCGTCGCGTCGCCTTGCGACTCCCGCGTGCTCTTGGCGCTCGTATCACTGGTATCGCCACTGGGGCGCGGCTTCTTGTGCTTCTTGGCCTCCATCTTGGCGCGCTGCTCCTTCCGACGCCGCAGCATCCACTCGTAGGTGCCGTAGCCGAGCACCATGAGCCAAAAGTGGAAGCCCAGCAGGACAAAGTACATGATGGTGCAGGGCACCGAGATGGCCACGCACGCGACCAAGCAGCCTTCCACCACGTAGCCAAAAGCGCCGGCATCGACCAGCGGGTGCGAGTGCAGCCAGAAGAGGCAGAGCGCCGCGTAGACCACCTGCAACACGAACTGCAGGGCGCCCGTGCACGCCACGGTGAAGAACTGCACGTAGTTGGCCTTGCCGATGCACGTCTGCAGCCACGTGCAGTGGTGGTCGAGCCCGGGCACCGCCTTCCGACACAGCGCGCAGTACCGAGTCTTCTCCCAGCGCGGGCCGCTGAGCTTGATGCCGAGCCAGCCATGCGGCAGTGTCTCCTCCATGTGTCTGGCCGGGTCGATCGACTCGCAGGATCTCCAGGCGGTCAGCATCACCAGCACCACCAATACGTGGGCGCCCAGCATGCCCAGCGTCTACAGCAGCGCCACGGCCGCAGTCCGCAATGAGGATCCATCCGCACAGCAACAGGAGAGCGCATTCATCCCGGTGCAAGTGCTTGCAAACGTACCAGCGTCGTGAGGCTGTCGTTGTTCCAGTTGTCCTCGTCCACGCCACTCTGGCCCGTGCACACGTAGAGCCCCGCGGCCGCCACGTAGAAGCACAGTGCGGACAGCGAGTGGCCAAGCCACGAGACCACTTGGTCGCGGGAGAAGGGCCGCTCGAAGCCGTTCCGCCGCTGGTTGCCCAGCAGCACGCTTGACGTGGCCGACGAGGCCGTGGGCGTCGGTTCGAACGACGGATCGGCCGCCGCCGCTGCTACTGCGACGCGCGCTTCGCCACCGCCACTGCTGCTGCTGCTGTGCATCCCGCCGTCCGTCTCCTGTGCTGTCTGTCTGCTGTGTGGCGCTGCGGGCGACGGGCTCCGCGCCATGGTGGTCTTGGCGTCGCACCTATTTGCGGTGGCCGGAAGAACGGAAATGGATTCGCCCCGGCGTCTCGAAGACAAATGGCTCAGAAAATCCACCAATTCAAACTTCGGTGGGTACATGTTTTGATCCCTCGCACACTGGGAAACAGTATGTGCGAAGTGTTGAATGAGGCGTTTCAAAGATTTCTTTCGAGCAAGGCGTCCGTCACCTGATATCTGACCAAGCTGGGGTGGGCTCCAAGACGATCACGACGGACACTTCGTCTTGATGAGGCGTCCGTTCGAAGCTGCGCATGGCATCCACAGCCGGCATCCGGGCTGTAGCAGGCTCGCTGCGCTCTGTCCGTAGCTGAGCTGGTGCTCGTGCAAATTGCACCGGTCAAGCTTGCTGCGCGGCAGCAGTCAACTCTCAAGACGAGCTAACTCCCGGTCGAAATCGTGTCGCTGCGAACCTCGGACCCTCCCCCCTCGCTCGCCTCGTCCGCTCCAGTTACGACTCTCGGCTTGCTGGGCCCGTGTCGCCTGCTCTTCTGTCTGCGGCGACTGCGTGTGCGTGCTTGGCGGCCTTCTGCTGCTCTAGCAAGAGACTGTCCATGATGCTAGCCGAGACGTAGTCGGCGCCTCCCTCCAGATTCTCGATGCGCGGCGCGAACTTGCCCTGCTGCGCCAGCTTGAGCTCCGCCATGGCCAGGCTGGCCTCGGGGCTGCGGCGCACGTCGCCGTCTCCGTTATAGTCCCCGACCGACGCCAGCGACACGCTCGAGCGACCGCCCGGCGGCGTCGTGGACGTCGACGTGGACGCAGAAGACGACGCGAAGGCAGCAGCAGAGGCAGCCATGCCACTCGACTGCGACGCCATCGCAGCGTGGTTGACACTGCTTCCCGTGCGCTTCTGGCTCTGCTCGCGCGTGCCTGTGGGCTGCATGGGGCGCGTCATGCTGCCGACGCTCGTGAGCTCCGAGCGGATCTCGTTCAGCTCTTCGATGCCACGCTGGAAATCGCGTTGCAGCTGCGTCCACACAGAGTGCGTGCGTTAGACCAGACGCGGCGCATACACCCCACGCAGAGCCAACCGAGTGCGCGATGCACTGGCGTACCTTGACCAGGTCGTTGTCGCTGGTGGCGTCGAAGAACTCCTTCTTGGCGCGGACGATGGCGCCCACCGAGCGGCCGCTCCAGACACCCAGGAACCTGCCCATCTTGGGCAGCTCCTTTCGCCCTAGCAGGTAGCTGGCCGCTGTCACCGTCACGAAGATCTCGCCCCAGCTCACCATGTCGCCCGCCGCCTTCTCGCCTTCCTCTTCCTTCCCGACTTCCTGTTCACCCGCCAGCAAATACCGGACATTTCAGCCAATCAGAGCAAGACAAAGCGGCAAAGAAGCAAAGGTGGATAAATGCTGGCGCTCGTGCGGCGCGGCGGCGGGCGCCTCGCGCGCGTAGGCGTGTGGCAGCGCGCAGGAGCGAGCGCATTCGTGGCTGCGGGCAACGGTGTGTCGCTGACGGGGGCCCCACGTGCGTCGCCTGTGTGTGGCAAGCGCAAGTACACGTCGGACGGACACAGCGGCGACGACAAGGTTTGGCGCGTCCAACACAGCGGCGAGGCGTGGAAAGAATGCGTGGCGCCGGCGTTCCGCGCGTATCTGGAGCTGAAAGAGGACACACTGGTGCCATTGGCCTTCGTGGTGCCGCACGGGGGAGGAGGACTGGCCGCGCGCCGCATGGAGGTATCCGCTGGGCAAGCACGCCCAGTGGCTGCGAAACCGGAAGCGGCACGGCAAGGCCATCCCTGCGTCCGTCGTGGCCGATCCGGAGGCACTAGACTTTGCGTGGGATCAGCTGCAATACAAATGGTACCACTTGATCCTGCCGTCACTTCAGCATTGTCATGAGCGCTACGGCACCGCGGACGTGCCACGCAAGTTTATCGTTCCTGTGGGCGAAGCGGGCTGGCCCAAGGCAATGTGGGGTCGGCGACTCGGGTCGACGGTGCACAGCATACGCAACCGAAACGATTTCCAAGAGCTAGTCGCGGCCTCGTCAAGCGAGCTGGACGCCATTGGGTTCTGCTACCGCACGACCCTCATGGAGCGTCACTGGAATCAGGGAGTTCTCCCTTCGCTCCAAGTGTTTCGCCAAGAGTTTGGTCATTGCGACGTGAAGCAATCACTCGTGGTGCCAGCGGCGGCGCCATGGCCCGAGCAAGCGTGGGAGCTTTCGTTGGGTACCATTGCCAACGGGATGAGGTGTCACGACTTCTACGCGGAGCAAGTGGCACGCGACTCGCCCATTCTGGACAAGTTGGGCTTCGTGTGGAATTATTACCACGTGAGGTGGACAGAACACATTTTGCCGGCCCTGCGGGCGTTTCATGCGGTCTACGGGCATTGCGGCGTCCCATTCGGCTTTGTGGTGCCGGCGGAAGCGTCCTGGCCGGAGAAACTGTGGGGGGTACAAGCTGGGGAACCTCGCCGCCAACATGCGGCAGCGGGGGGATTACGCAGCGTATGCGCCGCGCGACAAGAACATTCTGGACAAGTTGGCTTTCGCCTCTTGGCGGATTGGATTGGAGCGGAGTGCGAGGGCCGAGAGCCAAATGCCGAGAGCCGAGAGCTTTCTCCGGCCTTGCAGGCGGTTCGCGCGGTTATCGCCCAGTGTCGAACACGACGGAGATTTGAAATACTCTTCAAGATAGGCGGCGAGAGCATGGGATGAACCTCTTGATGGTGGCCGACCGCGGATATGCAGACATCTTCGCGCCGACGTATGCTTCATATTCAAGGATGCGGCTCATGGTTGCAAGAAGAAAGCATGGCCTTGTGCTGCTGTCGAGCCGGTAAATCTTGCGACCACTTCAAGCTGCTCCCAGCATTGATCTGTCGCCCAAATCCACCACCTCAGACCTTCGGGGCTCAATCTCGACCGGCTTGATTCGCGGGCAGCAAAAACCTGCCACATTCGAATGGAAACATCCCACAACAAAGCCCCCAACATCGAACTCTCCTAGCTGGGATTGGTCCGAAAGTCAGTTGATTGGTGCAAAAGCGTGTCGAGAACTTTCCTGTCCTCGCCTGTCGCCATGCGCTTCCAGCCGAAATGCCAGGTCACGCACGACGCAGTCCAGCCAAACTCACGATGGCAATTGACGACAACGTGGTGTTCGAAGCGCGCGCTTGCTTTCCTCGATTGGCAACGCGGACAGAATCCGACTGGGTTGACTAGCCGAGCGCACACCACAACACAATTCGCTCTCGTCGAATACAAGCAGCGCGACACAGTGGGCATGAACTCCTCCAGGGGCATCGCCCTGGACAGCGACACAGTGATTGTGGAGGTGGAAAAGGCATCGATCACTGTGGGGCCCAAGCCCACGCGTCATGGACTACATCCTGGGAAACTCCTGCAACGCGCGAGGGGCTCCAGTCTGTGGTCACGTCCGTGGCTCGGTTGGGCCTTCGTATACGTCGTGACGCTGCTCTTCTTCTCGATCTACCGCGCGGCGGTGCTTCACGACATTGTCACTCTATACGCCGACAAAGGCAGCTGCACCTTTGGTTTGGGGCTCGCAGCGATGGCACTGGGATTGCTGGAAGATTTTGTGTGCGCCACGTACCTGGCTGTTGTGCTCTGGGCCATCGACTTTGGGCTCCAGCTTGGCTTCGGCGGCCCTGTGGTGGACCCAGAGAGTATGGACGTCAACGCCTTCGTGAAGTGGAAGTGGTGGCGCGTCATGCGGCGTATTGTGACGTTCGTGACGTCACTGCTCCTCTTCGCGGCCATGGCAGCGCCCTTCGCGGCCGACTTACTGCTCGTGCGGATCCGTGACATGCGCTTCACCTTTGAACTTGTATCACTGGCCATGGAGGAGCGAAACAATCTGGACGCCATCGAGATCTCCGATTCGGAGTACACCCTAACGTACGCGACGATCGCTATCGTCGGGTTGGTGGCCGCGTTCTTCGCTGTTGTGCGGGCCTGGGAGCCTTGGGCTGACCTCATGCGCTGGAACCCCACGAGCGCGTTGCTGAACTGGGTCGTATCCCCATGCTATAATCATCAGACCAAGGAAGACGAGATCAACGCTGTTGGGAGTCCAATCGAAGGCAATGTGGAGGCGAAGGAAGCTGAGTGCGAAGCTCAGGTTGAGCCCATCACCTCTCCAAAGTACACGGTGACAACTACACCCAAGCGCGTGAGCTTCAGTGCCTCGACCATTGCTGCTCACGACCGCATCGCCCAGCGTCCACGACCGCAACACGAACTCTCCGGAGCTGAGCTAAACACAGTCAACTGGCTGCGTCGAGGACTCCAATTGGGCTGCCTCGTTCTCGCCCTGGTGGTCGTGCCAGCCATTATACTGGCCCTCGCACAGGCCGTGGCGCCTCTTGTGGGTTATGCGGCTTGGAACGCGACACTGAGCGAGCTGTTCACTAGCGCGATGCACGTGAGCAACGACGGATTTGTGAAGAGGGTAGAGGACGGGTCGATCGCGTGGGCCAACACATTTATCCACTCCGACACTGAAAACTACACGCTCTTCAACGAGGAGTCCCTCTACCGACGCACCACGGGCTTCCACGGACCCTTGGCTTTTAACGTGAGCGTGGAACCTGAAGACCTACCAAACGTACTGGTGGTCGTGGTGGAGTCCTTCCGGCACCACGATTCGCATTACTTGGTGGGCGAGAAAGACCCGTCAAACCTGTTCAAGGGATGGAATGGCACAGTTACACCCGCGTTCGACAAGTGGGCACAACACGGCGTGGCCCTCCCAAACCTCTGGTCCAGTTGGCAGACCAGTCGGTCTGTGGAGAGTCTGCTCTTCGCCCAGATCCCGTACGACTCGGCCGTGAAAAGTGCCATGGGGCTATTTGCCACAGACGTGGGGCTCGTGGGATTGCCTCAGTTCTTCCAGGCCAAGGACTACGAGACCTTCTTCTCTACGGGTTGCAGGTTGGATTACGACAATTGGGACACATTCCCCCAGGCGCATGGGTTCGAAACAGTCTGGGGCCGCAACAAGTACATGGAGCTGGGCGAGAGTGACCTTGGTATTTCGTCCGGCGATTGGTGGGGTACCCCACACCGTGCTTCCGAATGGGGCGTACACGATGACGTAAGCTTCACATTACTGGCGAATTTGCTGGTAAACAAGACAAGGGAGCAGCAGGAGCGACTGGCTCGTGGCAATCCCAAAAAGCCGCTCTTCCTCACACACTATACGATCTCCAGCCACCAGAGCTACCACAGCCGGCCCAAGTGGTACGCTGATGCAGACA
>JAADYJ010000841.1:0-13805 GCA_023338205.1 Halophytophthora polymorphica
CCGACTTCCTGCCTTCGCTCCAACCGTCGTTCGACTGTGAGATGCCCAAGATTCCGCTTCCACCTCTGAGCTCGAGACGATTTGTTGAGATCCAGTACCGGCTTGTTTCGTTTGTGACAGCATGCTCCTGCAGTGCTCGGCTAGAGACGCACGCGCTACCGCGGCGGTACCCCAAGGCTGAGCTCTTGGGCATCCAGCTGCCCGGCATCAGCATCCTGAGTATTAACCCCGGACTTGATCAACGGCCCCTCGACACCTCCCTGCATGGCTCCCGCGGCGCACTGGTTCCTCAAGCGAGCGACATTGGCTGCGACTTCAGCGGCGGCGGCACGACTGAGAAGAAAACCTTCCGGAGTTGCATAAGATTAACGTCCTAAATAGACCCGATGAACCAACCAACTAACCTACAAGGAGAGCGAGTGAAAGGCGCTGCTCCACTCCAACTGACGCTGCTTCGTGCAGGCTGGATGCATAGGAGTGAGGAGCCGGCCTGACCCAAGCAAAGCAGACGCAGCGGGTTCAGGCGCTGATGCTGATCCTTCGGCTGATAGCGGAGCCGAAGGTACGTGCGTGAAGCGCGCCGCTTTGCTGCCATCGCGTGCATTCGAGCGGCGGCGAAGCCGAAGTCGAATGCAGACGAACGAAGGTGTCGTGTCCTTGGCGGTGCTGGGCTTGTGCTCCACCCAAGTGCATCCATCAACGCCGGCATCGCATTCCGCGAAAGTCAACACGCTCGGCAGTTGGCTTCAAGTCCGTTCTTTGCAGACGTTCTGCTCAGAAAAGGGTCGAACAATTTTGTGGATTGCATCAACACCCTAGACTCCGCCATCCCCTACCCCTTTCACCCGCCAGCGTATCGCAGAGCACGCCTCGATCGCGTCATCCTCTTTTTTCGCCAATCAATTGTCGTTCCTGGGCCGTCGGAATGGGACCACCACTCTCCGCCTCAACTTGCTGCCAAATTCAAGGATCGATTTACAAAGGTAACCCACTATGACAGGTTGCTGCGCTGCAAATGCAACGACAAAAGTGATCCATCATCATCGGGTCTCACAGGATATGCAGGCTTCGAACCGTCACTTCTGTCTCGAGAAGCCGACCTTCGGGCATTTCCGCCTCGGGCGCCGACCACCACCATTTGCGGCGCCGAGGACACTGGCACATCTGGATTCGCAGCTCCGACCCGTTGTCGTCGCTAGAAGAGAGAGCGCCCCAAGGCCCGCTGCTGCATTGCCATGGGTCTGCTGGTGGAGGGCAGTCCGCTGGACTGGCCGGACGCGCTGGCGTGGCTGCAGCACGTGCGCACGCAGGGCATCGACCAGTTCCTGCACATCTACGAGCGCGTGAAGGACATTGAGGGCGACGAGCTCAAGTGGGGCGACGAGCTCGAGTACGGCGTGTTCCACATGGAGGCGGCCACGCGCACGCCGCGGCTGGCGCTGCGCGGCGCCGAGATCTTGCAGCAGCTGCAGGAGAAGGAGCGCAAGTACAAGGGCGACGGCGGCAAGAAGGACGGCGGCGCCTGCGTGGACGGCTGCAACTGGGTGCCCGAGTACGGCGCCTGGATGATCGAGGGCACGCCCAGCACGCCCTACGGCGGCTTCACAAGCGACCTGCGCAAGGTGGAGGCCAACATGCGGCTGCGGCGCGCGCGGCTGCTGGCGCTGCTGGGCCCGGACGAGATCGCGCCCAGCGTCACGGCCTTCCCGCTCATGGGCGTGGGGGACTTCACGATGCCGCCCACGCAGCCGCACGGCGACGTGGCGCTCTCGGACTACGTGGGCGACGCCGTCATTAACCCGCACCCGCGCTTCGCCACGCTCACGCGCAACATTCGCCAGCGCCGCACGCGCAAAGTGGACATCCGCGTGCCCATTTTCCGCGACGTGCACACCAAGGCCATGCTCGAGCTGGAAGAGAAGGCGTCCTGGAACGCCGAGCAGTCTCGCCCGCGCTACGAGTCCAAGCGCGTGGCGCCTTCCACGGAGACGGAGCCGTCGTCGTCCAGCGAGTCGTCCCCGACGTCGCCCTCGTCCTCGTCTACGTCGGACCTCAGTGCGGAAGCCATGTCCAAGTCTCCCCCTCCCAAGACAAGCGCCAAGTCGGTGGGGACACTACCGTCCGAGTCCAAGGACGCGGCGGAGGCGGCGGCGGCGCTGCACAAGCTGCAGTTGGCCGCGGCGCAGGCCGGACGCCAGGCGGAGCCGTTCCCGGGCTTCATTCACATGGACTGCATGGCCTTCGGCATGGGCATGTGCTGTCTGCAAGTGACGTTCCAGGCCAAGAACGTGGGCGAGTCGCGGCACCTGTACGACCACCTGGGCGTGCTCTCGCCCATCCTGTTGGCGCTTACGGCGGCCACTCCCATTCTCAAAGGCCGGCTGGCCGACACGGACGTGCGCTGGGCCACCATCTCCGCGGCTGTAGACGACCGCACGCCGCAGGAGCTCGGGGAGGCGCCGCCGCCGCGGGATGCCGAGACGCAAGCCAAGTACGCGCAGATGGCCGGGCAGGGCGCCAAGCGGCTGCCAAAGTCGCGCTACGAGGGCATCTCGACGTACATCTGCAACCACAAGAAGGGCGTGGACCCGCACACGTCCACGGACAAGTACAACGACGTGGAGGTGCCGTACGATGAGGCGTCGTACGAGACGCTGACGCAGCACGGCGTGGACCGGCTGCTGTCGCTGCACATTGCGCACCTGTTCATCCGCGACCCGCTCGTGATTTACCAGCAGCGCCTGCACCTGGACAACGAGCACGAGACGGACCACTTTGAGAACATCCAGTCCACGAACTGGCAGACCGTGCGCTGGAAACCGCCTCCGCCGCTGCCGACGGACGCCTCGAGCGCGCCGCACATTGGCTGGCGCACCGAGTTCCGCTCCATGGAGATCCAGCTCACAGACTTTGAGAACGCGGCCTTCACGGTCTTCATCGCGCTCCTGTCGCGCGTGATCCTCACGTTCGACCTGAACCTGTACATCCCGCTGTCCAAGGTGAACGACAACATGGAGGCGGCTCACCGCGTGAACGCCGTCATGGACGAGAAGTTTCACTTCCGCTGCCACATGGCGCCGCCCGAGGCCGGCGACTGCCGCGCGCAGCCCGGGACGTGCCACCTGCACGAGGACCCGGACGCGTGCGAGCCCATGACCATCGCCGAGATCATGCTGGGCAAGGGCAGCTACTTCCCGGGCCTCATCCCGCTCGTGTACGCGTATCTGGACCACATTGAGTGCGACGAAGCCACCCGCACGCTTGTGCAGAAGTACATGTGCCTCATTGCCAAGCGCGCCACGGGCGAGCTGCCCACGGCGGCCACGTGGATGCGCCGCTTTGTGCGCGCGCACCCAGACTACGCGCACGACTCGGTGGTGCCGCACACGACGGCCTACGACCTGCTACAGGAGTGTCAGCAGATCGGCGAGGGACTCAAGCAGTGCCCGGAGCTGCTGGGCGAGGTCAAGATCGCGCCCGTGCGTGGCCAGGCGGCCTACCGCGTGCCGCTCAAGAGCGAGGGCGTTGCCACCGAGAAGCGCGAGACGCTGCTGCAGCGCTACATGGGCCGCACCACCGCCTCCAACGTCTGCAGCTCCTGCCACTGCTAAGGCGCGTTCGTCTCCGCCGTCACGGGAGTGCGCCACGCAAGTGAGCAACGGATTCAATATATACTCCTCAATCATCCGCGTACCTGTTGCGTTGTGGTGCTGGGCACCAATCGAGCATCGATTCCTGACGCCTTGGTGCTTGGGCTGTAAAGCTCACCGAGTGAAGGCGGGCCGGCGCATGCTCACTTACTTAGTGGCTGCAGGCATCCCCCGCCCGCTGTCCCACGAGCTCTCTGCAGTGACTGCAGCTGGCGAACCGAAACGTGAAGCCACCTCCGTGCCACTATCCTCGAGCATGGCGCCCGCCACGTTTCCCTCGGGAGACACGCTGCGGTTCTCGGGGTGCGCTTCCCGGAGGCCTGCGCGCCAGTCATCCGGACTCTGTGTGCGCCGCGCGCTGGCATGCGAGGCGTCGTCTGCACCATAGGAACCTCCTCAAGGTCCCCCTGCGCCGCCGACCACGCCACTTGAGCGCATTGGGCCGCTTGTCCGCTTGCTGCTTGTGTTGGCCTCCGACCCCGGAGGATCTTCCTGATCGTTTACTACCGTCCCCGTCTGTGGCGCCTAGCGTAGCCTAGTTTTCCGTCATTTCTCCTGAACGATTGCCTATTTTCGGAGATCCGAGCCTTCGCGCCACCGACTGGCCTGGTTTGTCACTGGTTTGGTGTGGCCCACCCGAAGTTTCCCTTGCGCATGTCGCTTGGAGCCGCGGGTTGGTTGAAGCCAACGAGAAACCCGCGGACGGACGCGCGCACTTTGGATTCCGGACTTTCGAGACCAAGCGGCAAGACGCAACACAGCAAGATGGCGCGAAGTGATGCGGCAAACGAGCGCTCGGCGCTGCTGCCACGCGATTCTGACGGAGATGAGAGGCGTTGGGGTGTGACGCGCGCGCTGACCGCGAGCTGCGGACGGGTGGGCCAGCGCACGCGCGTCACGTTGGCCAGTCTGGCCGTATGTCTGCTGGCCGCGAGCTTCATTCTTGGAGCCGTTACGCTCTTCTTGCACCAGCAAGTGACGGCAGGAAGGCAAGGCGCGCAAACGTCCGCACTGGTGATGGACGAAGAGGTACGTGGCATGGCATGGTCATTGCATTTGAACGGTAATGACACGGCGCTGGCCTTCAGGCTGTATACTGACTGAGGAGGTCATTGGTTGTGAGTTTGCAGTTTGATGCGATCATCGTTGGTGGTGGGCCGGCGGGCGCTGTGATGGCCAAGTCACTCTCGGATGACTCCTGGCGCCGAGTGCTGCTGATCGAGGCGGGCAACTCGTCGCAGGCGCAGATAGGCGGCGGCAATTCGATCCCGTCGGCGCTAAACGCGAACAATCTGACGCCATTCGACGTGCCGTTCTACTGGACGAACGTGGCCAACACCCCTTCCGTGCACTGGGGCTACCCGGACGTGAACATCGCCAAGGCGCTCGGCGGCTGCGGTATCCATAACGCCATGCTTTACGGTGCGTGTGCGCGTGTGTGTGTTGGCCAATATCTAGCTTGAGGAGCAAACTTTACTAGAGAACTGACGATTCGTTGTGGTTACAGTGCGAGCTCTGCCGTCGGACATGCAGCGCTGGGGGATGGAGAATTGGACGTGGGACAAGGCTCGGGATATCTATCTGGGGATCGAGGACTATGACGGGCCCAACTCCAGTTATCACAGCACGCAAGGGTTCGTTCGTACCAGTCCACCCGCTGTAATCGATAGCGTCTCCAAGCAATTCATCGAGGCGTGCGAAGAGGTCGGTATTCCACGCACGCTGGACTTCAACGCCCCCTCTGGGAGATACGGTGCCGGATATTACGACTTCAACACGCGCGACGGTGTACGCGAGAGCGCGGCCAAGAGCTTCCTTGGACCCATTCTGAAGCCCAACAGCTCCACTTCGGACCGCAAGAACCTTCGTCTGTTACTCGATACCACCGTGACGGTAAGTTTGGTGCCACCCGCTATTACGGCTGGGCAGATCAGCCACTCTTCTACTTGGTGTGGGAGTTGTTGTTGTTGTTGGATTTCTTTACCTCTTCTATTGCTGCGTCTGTCGCTGGTGATCGTAGAGAATCACTATCGATGACTCCAACGTAGCCAAGGGGGTGGAAGTCCGGTATGGCAACGGCACTCGCCAGCTAATCCGCCTTACGGAGAACGGGAAAGTAGTGCTGACGGCCGGCGCGATCAACACACCGAAGATCCTCATGCTATCTGGCATCGGCCACGGTGACTTGCTGAGAAAGGTGGGCCTCCCAGTGAAGAAGCACTTAAGCCGAGTGGGGATGAACCTGCAGGACCACCCGGTGCTAGGCGTCATCTACGAAAATGTGGCGGCAATTGAGGTCGACCTCAAGTACGTTGCTCGCGCCAAGGGAGTTATCTGCCTTCGTTGGATTGACCGTCTAACCGTCTGGTACAATGTTGTGTGTAGGGCAGAGCTAGATGCGTACTTCAATGCCACTCACGCCGGCAAGACCAGCGCGTCAGATTTCGGGTTGATGGGCTCGGCTGGCATTAGCGCGGGGGCCTTCTTGATGCCACCGGGTGCCACGGATCCGGAAATTCAGCTCACACTCTTCCCAAGGAAGTCGGAGCCGCACATGTCCAATAGTTCCGAGCTGAATCACACCACAGAGGTGCTTTTCACAGTCGCTCTGCTGAGTCCACGAGCACGCAATCGTGTTGTGCTCGTGCGGAGCAAGCACCCCGACGGCGGCGATGACGATGCCGATGACCACCTGATTCCACGCGTGGTATCTGAGGTGCCCGAGACGGAGGCAGAGCACCTGCGCGAATCCGACGTGTGGAAGCTCTCTTGGGCGATTGCCGTCGTGCGTGAGATCGCGGCAGTGTTGAGTACGTTCCGTATCCACCGAGAGAACTGATACCATAGCTTGCTTTGACCTCGAGGCGTATCTTGACCTGTGCTTCCCTTTTGTCTCGATGTGGTCGCTTGTGACAGCTAAAAAGGGTGTCATCGGCGGCGAAATCGCCCCCGGTCCCAGTGTCTCGACCCCACACCGTACGGATATTGCTCTGCACTCTTGGTTCGTTCTCATTACCTTTCTAACGCGTATGCCGTATTGTGTGCTATGTGTATTGACCAATTTTCAGAGTTGGACAGGTGGGTGCTGGACAACGTTTTCCGTAATTCACACTGGGTGGGCAGCGCGTCCATGGGAAACACTGTCGAGGAGGGCGTCGTGGACAGCCACCTGCGCGTCTACGGCGTTGAAAACCTGCGCGTCGCGGATGCATCAGTGATTCCGCTCATCCCGAACGGCAACGTGCACTCGTCCGTCGTGATGGTGGCCTCTCACGGAGCCGAGATCTTGCGAGAAGATGAGCGGGAGGAGCGGCGCCAAGCAGGAAAATGACACTATACTAACAAACTGGGAGTTTAGCGCAGGGGTGTTCGCCTACAATCAATGACGGCTGCAACTGTCTCGACAACAAACGCAGGCCCCCTGTGGCAGGTGCTTTGTTCGATGAGGGGGTGGGTCAAGTTGCTGCTCGTCTCTTTCTCTGACAGCGTCGTGGACCGGAGAGTGAATGTCGTTGACGTCCGCAGGTCCACATCATTGACGCAATCTGGGTGCCCAGGAAGGCCACTATTTCCACGTGGTCAAGGCTCTTCGCTCGTCGTCGTGCTTCAACCAAGCAGCCTTCAGTGGAAAACTGGCACAGTGCCTTGAGCACGGGAAGATCCCCGGTGGCCACCACGTCGAGCAACGTATTGTTCAGAGGAGTGCAGCGATGCTGACCGAGGTAAGCGACCACGTTGTCGTGACCACAGAGCGCCGCTTTGGTCATGGCAAACGAGGCGCGAGCAATGAGGCGCTGTCGATCCGTCCGTCCACCCGCATATTGGAACAGCAAGCGCACGATGTCGAGATGGCCGTGTGCTGCCGCCATGTCCAACGCCCGAGAGCTGCAGCCCTCGTTACGATGCTCCAGTAAGAACCGCAGTACTTCCACGTGACCCATACAAGCCGCGTCGTCGGCGGTGGAGCATGAGAACCCACGAAACCCGTGCCCGTGCAGCCAGCGCAGCTTGTCCACTTCGCCGTTGTATGCCGCGAGACGCAGCGCCCAGGCCGACACTTCGCGACACAGCGTCGAATGCCGAGCATGCAGCCAGTCTAAAGCCGCCACGCCATGTGTGAATCCCACTGCAGTGTCCAGCACCCCGGCCTGGAACGCGTAGTCGCTCCAGACGACATGTTTGTCCAGCCACCGCAGCATCTCCAACTGGTCGAAGCGCAGAGCGCACCGTACGACGGCGAAGAACTCGGTCTCGACAGTGACGTTGCCGTCCGCATTGTGCGTCACTAACGCCTCTAGCACCGACACGTTGCCACAAATGATGGCGAGTTGCGGCAGCAAGCCACGAGATGACGGATAGCGGCCTTCGAGTCGTGGACGATACCGCTGGACCTGAGCGAAGCGCACGACTTCGAGCGGCAGGCCATCCATGAACGAGGCCACACGCCGGAAGAGCACGCGGCTGGTGAGAACACGCACAGACGCCCGCGACGGCAACGTGGCGGCGTCTTGTGCTGCCGCAGAGTCCATGGCCGCGTACCAATCTCGAGCGCGACGTGTTCTTCGGGTGTCTTCGACTTGGAAGCGACTTCTGATCCCGTCGCAAATCCGTTTGGGTATGTGGCGCCAGTCAATTGGTACATTGTACGCCACGGACCATGGTGCGAAACGCTGGCCGCCCAGTATACTTGGGCCCAAGACGTCGCCAAGGATGGCGGACGACGGGCGCATGGAGTTCGCGGCGCTGTTCCCGCCACTGCTAGCTGCGGACGACGACGCGGAGCTGCAGGAAGTGCGGGACGAGCCGGCGGTGGATATTAGCGTGGACGAACTGCTGCTGCCACCGTTGGAAAAGGCGGTGGAAGCCGGCATTTATCAGGCGCTGCATCGCTGGAACGAGTACGACCCGGTGCAAACCGAGACCACGCTGTCCTACATGGAGCGCATGAAGAAGTACCAGCGCATGGCTGCCATCGCGCTCTACAACGACGAGCCAAGAACTGCGGAAGACGATGACGAAGACGAAGATGAAGATGAAGATGCGACTGAGAACCACGAAGAGAGCCAAGCCGACGAAAGCACCGCCGTGAAAGTGGCCAAAGCACGTGCGAAAGCTGCAGCTCAGCGGCGTCGGGCCAAGGCGCGACGCAAGGAGCAGAAGCAGCATGAAGCGGAGCGTGCACGTCACCGCGTTGCCTTCGACGAGCTGCCCGACATCGCGGCCCTCCGCGCGGAGCGAGTACCCAGCTCCCGTTTGCAGCAGTTCGTGGCCACGTTCGAGCCCAAGAAACGGCGACTGGTGCAGAAGCGGTCGCTGGCCGACACGGTGACGTCCATGAGCTTCGATTTCGCGCGGCCAGCCCCAGACCCAGCTGGTGAAGTGGACACTATGCCCAAGAAACCGCCAGCGCTAGCGTCATCTTCGCCTGCGGAGATGGATCTGGACCCCGTGCTGTGGCTGGAAGTACTGCATCCGAGCAAGGACCCGGCACGCACTCAGTCCTTTTTGGTGCGGCGCTCGCAGCGACTGAGCGAGCTGGTGGATCTGGTGGCGTGTGCCTACGACGAGCGACTGCGCGAACATGACAAGCGGTCCAAGCTCGTCTACTTCGGCCGGAAGTTCTTCGTGGACCGGCGGGAGGAGGTCCATGTGGACTATTCGACGCAGGTACGCGCGTGGATCCAAGCGAAACCCGAGCGAGAGACCCGCTTCGGCTGCTTCTCCGAGGACGAAGACGTGGCCGCGAGTCTGCATGACGCTATCTTTGCCGACCTGGAGCTTCATGTGGACGAGCCCGGGGTGTACATCCACCAGGGCGAGTGCGAGCACCTCCTTCGACTCCGAGACGCGCGTCTGCCACATGCACTGGATGCTGCCAAGGAAGACGGGGTCTTCCCGCTGCGCCTGCCCAACGCGCTCTTCCGTCCGTTGCGCAACTGCTTGATATGCCTGCACTACAGCGCCAAGTTTGTGTGCTACGGCGACCGGATGGCCACGTCCGACCCCATGTTCTTCTGCGAGCGCTGCTACCGCGCCGCGCACTACGGCCAGGACGGCCAGTTGCTCTACGACGACTTCCAGAGCTTCCCCTTCGTGCAGGAGTAGTCGTCACCGACTCGTCAGGTACATACCTCTCCCTCGCTTTGCTTCTGCTTGCTCTCCATAACTTATCCTCGGCGGTGTCCTCCTACTAACAGTGTGTCTGTCTACATACAGGTGCTGTGAGTCGAGTGACCTCCATCACGGAAACTTATCGTGAGCGCCGTAGTCATTGTTGGCCGTGCGCGACGCCTTGGAGAACTTGGTGAGCGCCAGGACGCCCAGACTGCAGCACGCGCTCACCACGAACATCATGTCGAAGTAGCGGTGGAAGACGTTGAACTCGATGTCGCCCAGCACCTCGTCGATGCGCTCCCTGCTCCCCACACAAGGACACAAGACCCACAGCAACATTAGCGTCGCCCCAGAATACCACCAAAGAGCACGAACGTGTGGCCCGTTGGCTGGCTGTCTGGCCGAATGTACGCACCGATGCAGCGCGCTGAGGTTCATGCGCATGAGCACGAAGGAAGAGACAAAGTACATGCCCATGAGGTGCGCCAGCCAGAGCACGACGCTGTTGGACGAGACGGTACTCGAGTAGGCGCGGAAGAACTTGAGCAGAGTGACGAGGAAGCCGCGCGTCTGTGTGAACACGAGCACGCCCACGAAGCCGAGCGAGGCCACCTCGGACACGAAGCGGATGTTGAGCCAGAGCGCCAGTGACGGCCACACGTACAGCAGCTTCTCCACGGCGTTCGTGATGGGGTCCTTGTCGCGGTTGCGCCGGAACGCCACGTTCACCGTGCTCATGACCATCTTGTACACGCAGAAGGCCGAGAGCGCGTAGCCCAAGAAGTTGAGCACGCGTCCACGCAACGTGCGCGCGCGTTGCGACCGCGCCTGGACGTCCCGCAGGTCGTGCACTTCCAGGAAGAGTTCGCGTCCGAGACTCTCCAGCGTCAGGATCTCCGCTTCCAGATCCTGCAAGTAGCTCGTGTCATCTCTGGCTGGCGCTAGGAACCGAAACGCTCGGGAGAAGAGCGAGCCGCTGTGACTACCGCGTGCACCCGCGTCTTGCTGCTGCTTCCGGGCGCAGGCACGCATCTCGAGCGCGAGCCGCTTCTTCTTGGCCAGGAGAATGTCCAGGTTGTGACGCAGCCGCTTCTCCAGGAACTCAATGTCCTCCTCCGCCACTCGTCGCCAGAAGAAGGACAAGTACTCGTACGGACAGTTCACGGCGCCAAAACCGGACAGAAGCGCCATGAACACCACGCCCAACAGACTCACGCGACTCACAAAGTTCCGGATCGAGAAGATGGCTACACACATGCACGACACGACAGACGTCAGTCGACAGCTACACGTCATTGTCCAGCTACATGTTCGTGCACATGCCCAACTACATGTACATGTACTTGTACGTGAACATGTAGGACATCTGTGAGCCATGCGTGTAGTCGTACCTTCGACGGGCTGCTTGGGCAGGTCTTCCTCGAGCACGCCGCCCAGCCGCCAGAACGTGTAGAGGTAGAGCGCCAGCACCACGGCGGCCGTGACGGCGGCGCGGCGGCGGGGGGCGCCGTACTCGCGCGCCAGGGCGTAAAAGAGCGAGAGCGGCAGGACGAGCACGATGAGGTAGGTCATGGCGATGAGGTCGACGCGCCAGACCCACTGGCGTGAGGCCACGGCCATGATGTCCGTCACCTCGAAGAGCACCATCTCGAAGATGCTGAGCGAGAAGGTGAGCGAGGCCGAGAAGAGCAGCGGCGTGGCCACGGCCTTGACCTCGTAGTCGCGGAAGAGCCACCACGAGAAGAAGAAGCGCGCGAAGAGCAGCAGCAGCAGCCAGCTGCCCAGCGCCAGGAGCGCGTCACGCGCAGGAAGCGCCAGCAAGCCCGCCAGCAAGCCGCCCGCCGTCTCGGCCGTCATCTTGGGCTGATCGCGAACGCGCTTGTCTTCTGGGGAGCAGTCCCGCAGACTTCGGAGTCATTTACAAAACCCAAGTCAAACGCCAATCGTCGGTTGGAAACCCTTCCTACTACCGGTATACTGGTGTATCGATTCCATCTGGCTCGGAACCCCGCATGGGCGAGATGGAGAAGGCGGCGGAGCACCTCGGGCCCTGTGCCGCCGTGCGCGTGCTGACCCAGCGGGCGTTGCTGCGGCAGATCGCGCGCTTCCAGAGCGGCCTCCCCTTCGAGGTGGGGCTCTTCGCGTCGCATCTGGGCGGCGAAGGCGCCTGCAAGCTGACCAACTACCGCGGCAAGTTGCCGCAGTTCGCGGTGCGGCGTCGCGACGAGCGCATGCTGGAGCTGCTGTGGCGCGCCACGCTGGACCCGCTGCTGCGCCAGATGCCCCAGCTGCAGTTCTACGGCGTGCGGCGCTGCGCCGTGCAGTACAACAACCTGCGCGTGCTGCGGTGGCTGCAGGCCACGCGAGAGAGCTCGCCGACGCTCGAGCCGGAGCGCCGACTGCTGGGCGTGGCTGTGGCCAGCTACTTTGACAACCCGCAGCTCTTCGAGTGGCTGCACAGCGACCCGGACGGCCCGCACGAGGCTGTGGAGGCTGTGACGCTGCCGGAAGTATGTCGCGCCGCCAGTCTTGGCAACCTCCGAGCCATTCAGTGGCTTCATGAGCACGGGAGCGTCGCGTTTTCTCCGCTTGTCATGGACACGGCGGCCACGCACGGGCATCTGGAGCTCGTACGCTTCTTGCACGAACACCGGAGCGAAGGCTGCAGCACGCGGGCAATGCACGGCGCGGCGCTCAACGGCTACCACGCGGTGGTGGCCTTCTTGGCGCAACACCGAGACGAAGGCGCGGAGCCTCGAACGCTGGCCATGGCGGCCAGTGGAGGGCATCTACGCTGCGTGGAGGCGCTCTGCACACGCGCCACGCCTCCGTCTGGCGGCTGGCAGCTTGGTGAAGCGCGTCGCCGAGCCCGGGAGGCTGGCCATTTGGATGTGGCGCGCTTCTTGGCTCGACTAGAAGGCCCGACGAGACTCGAACGCCTTGATGCCCCACGCAATCCGCCGAGGAAGAAGCGTCGCTACTGCTGTGGGATCTTCTAGCCTCGTTAGCGAGGCCAGTAGACGTGGTGGAGGTCCGTACACTGCGCTGGAATGGTTCATGTGAGAGTATGTGTGTGCGTGACGTCGACTACAAGTGTACTAGAGCGAGCGGAACCACCACCACCGCTCAATGAGGCGCCACAGACTAGAAGACGCCTGGTTGCCTGTGTCGTGGCCTGCCAGTGCAGCTTCGGGCCTCCAGGCGGCGTCCTGCACTCTCTGCTTGGCCTTTTGGCACGGGCGGACGTCCGGCCGGACGTGGTCCGCCACGGAGCACGTCGGAATGTCCGGGTCCAGCCACTTGTCCAACTCCACGACTACTTGGGGATGACCAGCGTCCAGAGCGGCATGGCGAGCGGCAAGGAGACAGCCACGTGTGGACCAGCGACAGAGCACGTCGACGCACGCAACGTGGCCGCGAGCCGCAGTTCGCTCCAGGGCGTAGGCGTGCACGCCTTCATGGCGACTGGTGGCCAGGAAGAGCAGCACGTCCGCGTGGCCGTTCACCGCCGCTTGGGTCATGGCATCGCGAGTGCAGCCCTCGGGTCGATGGACGTGCAGGAACTTGAGCAGCTCGAGATGGCCACCGCTCGCTGCGCCGTCCATGGCGTTCGTGGTGCAGGTGGCCACGCCGTGGTCGTGCAAGAAGCGCACGATGCTCAGGTGGCCGTGCTGGGCGGCAGTGTCCATGGCGTGCGAGGTGCAGCCTTCCATTCGCTGCGTCATGAGGAAGCGCACGACCTCCACGTGGCCTCTCCATGCCGCGCCATCCACCGCTCGAGTCGTACAGCCTTCGCGTCTGTGCGTGTGCAGGAAGCGCACAACGGGCAGGCAGCCCAGGAGTGCCGCGTCGTCCATGGCGTTCGGAGTGCAGCCTTCTTGGCGGTGCGAGTGCAGGAACTGCAGGAGATCTACATGTCCGCCTCGAGCGGCGCCGTCCATGGCCTTGGTGGTGCAGCCTTCAGTGCGATGGTGATGCAGGAAGTGCACCACGTCGAGAAAGCCCGCGGCCGCGGCGCCGTCCATGGCGTTGGTGGTGCAC
>JAADYJ010000842.1:0-13797 GCA_023338205.1 Halophytophthora polymorphica
CTCCAGGACGATGAAGACCGCCGCTGTCATTGCTGTCTCTCTCGCTTATGTGGCCGGCATGGTGTCTTCAACGGAGCTGCCGAATGCGGCTGATGGAGAGCAAGCGTCAGTCGTGGGAGTGGCGACCCCGGCTTTGAAGGGACACGAGATCGCGACGCCAGAGACGGCGGAGGAGAACTTTGGTGGCGGCGGAAACCGTTGGGGTGGAAGCGGACGCCGCTGGGGTGGAAGCGGACGCCGCTGGGGTGGTGGCGAGAGAAACCATTGGGGTGGCAACGGACATCGCTTCAACAACAACTGGCACAGCTAAACAGTGCTGAAGCTGCTGAAGGCCTGTGTCTCACGCAGCGCTCTTCCCCGCCTTCGCATCTACTGTTGGAGCTTAGCAGTTGATGCTTGAGCACGTGCGCCTGTCGGGCACTTCATTTTGCACTTCGTTCGAACAAACGCAACTAGTTCTTTGCGTTCCGCTATGCTTTTTTTTCGCTCTCTCTGAGTCGACGTGCAATGCATGTGGATTCTGCCAGTAGGTGACGAAGCTAGACCTTCGGGGGTTACAATCGGATGACAAGGCTGAGCGCATGCTAGTGAAACCATCGTGTTGATGAACTAGATATCCCCACCCCTTATATGTCGCTCAGCTGCGTGCGTCGTTCATCTTCGTGGTCAAGCACATGGTGGTGTTGGCGCTTGCAACTGCTGGGGTCTTCTTCAGCAGCGTCAAAAGGTAACGACGTCTTCGTATCCGCCGTCATACTAGTACGCATCGTCGTTTCACGATCGAAACCGTTCTGCAAAACCTTATCTCATGCTCATTTTGCTTCCATGGCCACATGATCGTGGCCCTGTGAATGGCATCGCGTGTTCGCCCCGGCTAGCGGAACAACGTTTAGGATTCCAGTGGCACTCTACGGCGCAACTGCAAAGATAGGGGAGGGAAGAGGTGCAATCAATGCATTTTTCCATGCTAGATAAGAGTGCCGAGGAGGTGGAGTTTGCATCCTAAGTGCGCAGCCTTGAGGGACCAAAATATCCGACGCCATGGCACCCAGTGGCGCCGACGCTTGATCTTGCAGCTGCAAACTCGAGACGTTTCTCGGAAAATACCTCGATCCTCACCATTTGTATCTCTCGAACTACTCTTGCTGCGTACCGCCGGAATCCGGTGTGCTTGCTTCAACCAAGACCTTTCGTAGTAACGGGAAAAGATCCTCGCTTGCATAGTATGCCTTGAACCCAGCAGTAGGGTATATTCACGTGCTTAAGGCTTCTCGCTTTCCATTTGGATCCAGTGAGCAGAGAAGTCATCTCCCAACGAACAAGGCCTGTCACCTCCAACTTCCGCGTCCCCAGTCAATCGTGCGTCATGAAGGCATTGGCTACCGTTGCCGTCACGCTCTCCTGCTTCATCGTGTTTGCAGCTGCGATGGAGGAACCATGCACCGAGAACCAAGCCGCGCCAATCGATGAGATGCACAAGGGCAGCGTGTTCAAAGCCACGGGGATCGTCACCACCGATTTTGACATCCAGTGCAACAACATCGTCATCGCCAATAACAACGTACTCTTCTCCAAGGGCGACCGAGTGAACCTCGCGAAGACCATCGAGCACCTGGTTTCCAACGGCCAGGAGGCGGAGGAGGAGGAGGCTGCGGTGACCAAGAACATCCTCGCGTTGGTTCCAGGCGGCGGTCAGAACTCGCGTTGATGACGCAGGCGTCGATTATTATTGCGGCCGCGAAGCTGAGAGACACAGACACCCTGGGCCAGCGCATTACGGCCTTCGTGAAGGCAGCCATGCCGATGAAGAGCGACGACGCCTCAGCCTAGCTGGAAGAAGAGGGCTGAAGTATTTAGCTTGCTGTCCTCCATACCGTGGCGTTTACTGGGTTGGCAATCAGTATCTGGAGATGGCAGATCGTTTACTTCTGATTCACGTCTGGGCAAGCCCCACAGAAAAGCTGGGACAGGTGTCGGACCTAGCAAGCCTTAATGACAATGCCCCACCGTGGGCAAGTGCGTTCGCACCACGAACCTTTTGTTGTGGTGCCCATGGCTCTGTTCACAGCGCAGCTCACACCAAAATCAGCACAGGCAACTGCAGCCAAAGAAGCGAACACTCACACGGGCCCAACAACCCAGCCATATCGGCAATGCACCTTGTCCAAACCTCAGCAAGAACTATTAACGCCACGTAAGCACGACCGGACACGATCTGCGCAGTCCCGCATGGAAGCGCAGGCTTAATCCTCCTTGTACTCGTCACCCATGGCCTCTTCGATCATGCCCTTCAGCTCCAGACTGAGCAAAGACCACCCGAAAGGAAGACATCCACCAGGAAAACCGTCAGCAACTCGGCATTCAACCCGCCATATGAAAGTGAGCTCTCCGGTCGGATCATGCGTTGATAGCGGAGCCTACCGAATTTCCGACACCTCGTCGCCCTGCAAGACGTCCTTCACAAAGTGCGCCTCCACGCGCATCTGCACCATCTCGAGCGCACCGCGGAGCACACCACACAGTACATTCGAGTACCACAGCACGCCATACGCACTGGGAGGGAGCTCCACAAACTCTACCACATTCCAATCACACCGAAATCAGCCAGAAAACACGTCAGATTGACCAAAGGATAGCGTAGGTGCAGTCAACACGCTGCCGATTGATAGTCCAACAACACGACATACCTGTGAGAGGGTTGTCGTAGATCAGGAGACTGCAGGCGGTGCCCTCGGCGTTCCACTGCGACGTCTCCACGTTGATGCCCAGGAACATCTTGAACGCCACTTTGGCCACCACTTCCGACGTCTCCTTAAAGTCTTGGCACGCACTGACGCCCGACTTGGCCAAGAACTCGTCAACCAGACGGATGCCGATGTTGTAGCCCCTGCTCGTCCACCCAAGCACATGCCGCACGACTTCGTCAGCATCTTTCTAACTGCAGACGCAGTCTTCATCTCCTGGCAAGTACACGCTGCCTCCTTACATGCTATCCAGCTGCTGGTTGACCACCTTCAGGTCCTCAAAGTCCTTGATAAGCTGTCTCAACGCACCACATCTCCGCTCACGTTAAGCTTGGCTTCTGGGGTTCGCAGTGCAGCCTGCAACCTCAGTATCTAGTGTATGACCCACGGACGCACCTGCGTGACCAGCGACCCGTACGTGAGCGCGAAAAGCTCGCCGTTCTGCAGCTCGCCACAAATCGTCAGTCTTCCTCCAGCTTCTCGCCCACTTCTCCTGGCTGCCAGACCCTCTTAACTGCAGACAAAACGCAGGAAGCGACTCCCGAGACAAATGCACACGCACCACTTTGGGCATTTTGCTCCAGGAGGCGTCGCCCGTGCGCTGGTGCGGCCGCGCGCTCGCCATGTCGTCCGTCCCGTAGGCTTCTTCCGGCGCCTTTGTGCT
The DNA here is from genome assembly GCA_023338205.1 of Halophytophthora polymorphica. NCBI lineage: Eukaryota > Oomycota > Peronosporomycetes > Peronosporales > Peronosporaceae > Halophytophthora > Halophytophthora polymorphica. Next base: position 3,409 of record JAADYJ010000842.1, read on the forward strand.
TTTGCGTGTTGGCTGACATATCTCAACATTATACCCAATCACCACCGTCTGCGCGCCACCGTTTTTATAAAGACGTCCATCCAATTTTTGGTTTGCCCAGATATAAAAACGGACGCATCTGCGCTCTCGAGCGAGGGTCAGATGGTCTTCTTGTTGGAAGAGTTCCTGCCCAACAGCTCCTTCTAAAAGGGGAAGTTCCCGAGCGGTCTGGATGCAGACGCCATCGACCTCGATTACAAGATTGCTGCCGAGTATCAAGGCCGGCAGCATTTCACGCAGCTGGGGCACTGGACGAAAACCCGCAAGGAGTTCGTGCTAGCGGTCGAGCGCGACAACTTCCTTCAAGGCGTGGGAGGCGGCCAAGGACGGCTACTACCTTATGCAGATTGCCCACCGATCGTTTGCGCGGAGGCCGTTCTCGACTGCCTGGCGATGATATGGTTCCATCCGCGTGTCACGCAGACCTGGGATTCGCTGGAAAAGGACTACTACGTCGAGCGCCGTGATTCTCGAGCGAACGCCTCCTGCCGGGGGATGGAAGCGCGCCGGCCGGGCCCAATCTCCTGTATGGTCGTGGCTTTGGTCGGAGCCCAGGCCGTTCTCGAAGATGAAGACACCCTGCTACTACTGCAAGGAGGATTGCCACAGCGGCTGCTCGGCTCGTGTCAAAGACCACCTAATGAGGAAGTGTCCGGGTTTCCAGTCGTGGCTTGCTACTCACGCGGATCAATGGCCGGAATGGGTCCGCTGCCACTACGAAAAGGGTGCGTGTAAGGGCAAGCGAGCGAGACCAGTAAACAAGCGTCAATAGGTGAAGGTTGACTTCTGTGCACTTGCACGGCGTCCTCGGACCTTTCCTTGTCGGCGGTGCAGTCTCAAGAAGTAACAAGCGAATGGAAGTTCATTTAAACCCTGTTGGTGCTGGGCTTCACCGTCCGAAGTGCTTTGCCGCAGCGACAAGGTCCACTTGGCCTGCACTATGGACCACGAGTCCTGATGGAGAAGATACTCGGTCGAGTCTTCAACAAGACCCGCTGCGTGCTGCCGAGCAAGCTCGAGCTCGACGGGTTCTGTGAGAGGTTGAAGCTGGCCGTCGAGTACGACAGCCGCCAGCACAGGTTGGTTGTTGCGTGTATTGCCGCTGCGTGTAGTGCTGCTAACTGACCTTGCTGCACCCCATGAAGCGAGTGGGTGCCCTTCTTCCACCCTACTCGCGAAGCGTGGCTTGCGCAGATCGAAAGGGACGAGATTAAGCGTCTCGACGCTGCAGCGCTCAAGATCAACCTGATCACGATTCACCACACTTCGAAGACTACTGCTGCCATCAGCGCGTACCTCGTCGTCACGCTGCGCGGCATGAAGTTTAACATCCCCGACCAAGGCTGGGTGGCCCTCGGTGCGGAGTTTGAGAAGCGAACGGCCGTGGCAACCGCAACGTCATTCAAAGATGCATTGGCGCGGGACAACGCGGCCATAGTGCTGGCGGCAAAGCGCGCACCCCCACCCAAGCGAGGTCGACCAGCCTTACCCCTTTGGAAGGAGATGGGGGCCAAGGTCCGGAGCACCAGCGCTATCTGTGGGCACTGCCACCGAGTCGTGATGCTGTATGGTCGAGTGGTTTTGGTGTCCGCACACCTCGACTGATGCGAAGCCTTCCAGGCCGTGACACAGTTGGGGCCAACCACTTCTCCTGCTCCTGCTAAGGTCTCGAGGCGGCCCAGATTTCCCAAGCCCCTGCGCCTCGTCCTGTGTCGGGCTGCTGCTGTGTTCAAGCCGCACGAAGCCCCACGAGGTCACCAAGCTGGAGCATGGCAGGAGCTTGCAAACAAGCTCAACGTGCACCCCTCCTTCGCGGATCGAGTTTCGTGTGTGCCCCTCACGGGCATTCGCCTGCAGAAATACGCTTGGTTGCGTAAGTAGTTGCACGCCGGCGATCCCTGAATCTCGTCAGCATTAGATTGGATATAGTTCAAACAGACTTCGCAACGGGTGACCTGAAGGCATCTCGCTGATCGCAGTTCTGCATGCTTTCACCTTATAGCGACATGGCACCTCTACAATGTCCGGAAGGCCCGTCCTACTTACAGACGCACTTCGACTGGTTACACCCTGCCCGACCTTGCTGCCAACACTAGCTCGAGTCTCAAGTCTCACGTCTCGTGTCTTGAGACCCGAAGAGCAAGCGTCGGGTTAGAAGAAGGCTGGCAGTCGCCCTCGTGACGAGGACTTCCGGCGCAGGTTCCAGATGCGGATGGCACCGTCAGCCGCAGCCGAGACCAGCATGGAGCCGTGCGCGCTCACAGTGAGAGCCGACACGGCCTGCGAATGCGCGTCCGAGAGTTCTAGCACCAGCTCCTTGCCGCTCGGCTCGTCCAGCTTCCAGAACAGCAGTTTGCCCGTCGACGTCCCGCCCACCGCGTACTCTCCGTCGCAGTCAAAGCATCTGCAAATACACAAAGGCGTCTCTGTAAGTTCGCAGTCTCTACGACAAAACCACTAACAATTCATTGTCACTTCGGGAACGAAAGAGAGAGAGCGAGAGACGTACCGGACGGGTCCATCGGCCGAGACATTCACTGTGACCATCCGCGTGCCGTCGGTCTGGTAGAGCGAGAGCTCATTGCCCACCGTCATGCAAGCCACGGTGGACGCGCCGCCGCAGAACGTGAGGCCCGAGATTTCCGCGCGTCGCACAGGGCTCGCGAACAACTTGCGGATCAGCTCGTTGGTGCGTAGGTCGATCAGGTACACGACGCCTTCAGATGCATCAAGCACGCACAAGCACGGTGAGTTTCCAAGCGGAGAAGTGGTCACCTAGTGCTGCTAGGCCACGCGCTGGCATGAGATACGCACCGTTTCTTGTGGCTGCAGCGCCGATGAGGCCGTCGGAGCTAACGCACATTGTCGTCACAGACTCCTCGCACTCCATGAAAACCATGAGCGGCGCCGTGGCGATGCCCGTCGAGGTGTAGTGCCACATCTTGATGGAGCCGTCCCAGGAGCTAGAGAGCAGGCGATCCTCGTAAACGCAGATGGCCGAGAGCCCGTCGTCGTGCGCAGTGATCTGGTCGATGACGCGCCCGACATCCACTGAATACATGTAGATGCAGTTGTCCCACGAGCCGATGAACACGTACTTCTCGTCGGGAGACACGTCGCAGCACGAGAGCGCCAAGTTGCACGACAGGTTACGACGCAGCGTCCCATCGAGCGTCGCCGACACCTTGAACGTCGTGTCCTTGGACGTTGAGAACAGCGCACGAGTGTCTTTGCCGAGCACTACCGACGTCACCTCACTAGACATAGGCAAGCACAGTGAAGGCAGAGCCTACCGTTAGTCACAGCTGTAGGGACGGATGCCTCGACAGCAAGATTAACCACAGCGTACATACCCAGCATGCAGCATGTAATGGGACGACGGCGCCCACGACGGCGCCTCGGTCACACCGTTCTTCGATCCCAGCGCCCAGTTCCAGCGCTTTGGCGCTTCGACGCTCATGCGCCGACGAATTTGTGCCGTAATACCCCCAACAAACCGCTGAGCCTGCTTTGGCATCCCTAGCGAGGGTGCGCGGAACCCAAACATGCTCCGTGGATTCGCCGCAAGCGAGTTCTCGTCCTCCTCTACGCCTTCGTAAGGAACGACCTCCTTCGCGTCACTGCCATCCCGGCTTCGCCCTTCACTGGGAGGGGCAGAGGAGGATTTGCTGGATGACGCGATGGACTCCTGGCGTTCCCGGGGTGACGGCTCGACTTCCAGTGGGGCGATTTCCACCGCCTTGCCTAAGGCACTGCGCGCAGGATGCGCGCCGGTGAACAGAAGCTTGGGCGTCTGGCCGAACTCTTGGATCTGCGCTTCGAAGGAACACTTTTCCACGGGGTCTGTGATCGTCTCTAGGTCCACGGATCCTTCGTATGACAAGTAGTAAAACACTGCAACCCACCAAACGAATGCCAAACAAGACATACAGAAAGTAGGTGAGTCGATGACAACGGCTACATCATTGCCAGCCCGGAGTCGCGTGTGCAGATGCCTACCATTGTTGGCCTCGACCGCCGCTTCTCCTTGCTGCTTGCACCCGAAAATGAGGTCGATCCACTCGTGTAGGTGCTCCGAAACATACTCGCTCTCCAGTGCTTCTCGGTTGGTGCGGACAAAGGCAGACGGACTAGACGCCCAAGCTGGTAGCTCCACATCTCCCACCTTTGAATGCATCACGCAAATCAATACATGACAGCACCAACAACCAAGTCAGTCAGCAGGCCACGTATCGAGCTTCAGTGGCCCTCCATCGTACCCTCGTGAGCTTCTGCGTCGTCCCGAGGTTCAGGTTCTTGCCATTGCGCAGCCACTCGTCCGCGGGCAGCGACTCGTCAAAGAAGGCTGGAATGAGCTCCTTCAGGTCGGCGTGGTTCGTATTGCAGCTCTTCCAGGTGCTCCCGATGCTCTGGAAGAGGCGGTCAGGTGCGTCGAACTTGCCGTTCTGCAGGCACAGCATATATTCCGGAGCCATGCGCACGAAGTAGTACAGCACGTATCCCGGAGTGGAGTAGTGCGTGCCGTACAAGAATGGCGGCGGCAGGCCCTCTGCCTCCATACCACGCGGCATGGCCTCGAACCGTGCGCGGTAGAACTCCAGCCGCTCGTCGTTGAGGGCGCCGATAGGCTTGGAGAGGTCGCGATACACGCTCGGGTCTGACAAGTCGATGTTCGGGCTCGTGTAGTCGCTCAGGATCCACGGAAAGACCGGGTACTGCGTCAGGTCATTCTGCGTGCGGCCGGCGGCGTTGTTTAAATAGAGCAGGTAGTCGTAATTGGACACCTCGCGGCGCTGCCACTTGCGCACCATGGACTCCAGGTCCGTCTGCTGCAGCCGCTTCAGGTCGGGCTGACTCACCATCATGTTGTACACTTCGTCGCGGTCGAGTCGGCTGCGGAAGCTGAAGAAGAAGCTCTCACCGTTCTTGAGGCAGATCTCCAGCCCCGTCTGCTTGAGCATGTGGCGCCGCTTGTACAGATACTCAATTGTGTTGTACGCCCAGTTGAGCACCGGGTCGCCTACGTTGTTTACCTGCGCCGGCTGGAAGTACAGGCGCTGGTTCGTGAGCATCAAGCAGCCCGGATACTTGAGCAGCGGCACGATACGGTCCACGAGCTTGCCCTTGGTTAGCAGCGGACGTTCCCGGAAGTCCACGAGCAGACTTGAGTCGAACTGGTCCGTCTGACGCGGTCGCAGCACGGGTTCCAGCAGAATTTCTTCGTCCACCTTGTTCAGCACGCTTTCGCGGTGAGCGAGTTCCCAAATGGGGCGCACGTGCGTCAGGAACTCCTCGATCTTGGAGTGCACCAGCGCGAACGAGTACTTGGCGGGCACAGCGCCAATGGACGACGGGTCTACGGGCAGGTCCGTGGTGGGTTTCTGCACGTACGGGTGGTCCACGCCGCGCTCCTTCATCTCAAAGACGCACGAGACCGAGAAGGCCAGGAAGATGGCGCAGTCGCCCGCTTCCGGGTGGTCGTGCAGCTCCGCCACGGGCATCTCAGCCATATCCCGGAAGAAGAAGCGCAGCAGCGGCAGCGTGCTGTCTTGCGGCTCGAAGAAGAAGCCGCGCGTGCACATTTTTAGTCGCCCTTGCACCTTACTAAAGACACACCCACGATCATGAACGCAGGTCAGAGCCATAATGCGGCGACCAGGGAGGGTGTAACCACTATAGGCGATACTACAGCGCATGAGGGGTCAGCTACGTACCGGTGCGTCTCTGGGATCGGCTCCAAGAAGCGGTAGACGCTGAAATCCTGCGCGAGTGGCGAAACGCAACGCGAACAACGAGCGTTAGGCGTCACGCCCCGGCTCACGCATCAAGCGTGACTGCAGTCTGCAATGGTACAAGGTACAGAGATCCCTCGCAATGACACCGCAGCGCTCCGTCCTCTCCTCGGAGCCAGGCAACGCACATCAAGGAAGAACTCGCCGTCCTCCAGCAGCAGCAGGTTGAACCGCGTCTGCGCGCTCTTGTAACCGAACTTGGAGGCGATCATGGCGGCGCTCGGGCCCACCGCGGCAGGAGAAACTGCTGGCCTGCGCCCTGCGTATCTCTACTTGGCGTGGCTCCTCTGGAGACTGCGCCAGACGCAGCGAGGTCGCGCAGCCGAGTCGCGAGTCGAGCGCTTCCAGGCGAGCTTAATGCGACTCTCCTTCTGTTGATATGATAAGGGAAGAGCACTCGGCACGAAGCGTAATTACGTGCGCGTAAATACAGCGAAATTACATGCCGGGCAAACAAACGTTATTTCGACAATTGCATGTACTGCGCATGCATGGAGTGAACGGGAAGCGCCGAGTAGCTGCGTCCATGCGGCCTCTGCTGGCTGTGCTGGCTAGACGAGGGCTGCAAGCTGTCCATGCTGCTTTAGGGAATGTGGCGCAGGCGGCGGTGCGTGTACTGCTAGGCGCAGGGCCTTGTGAGGGCTGGTAGAGCCCGGATACTGATCTGAACACGCGGGGGAAAGACGTCCGACTGCAGTGAAAAGCTATATTTCCGGCGCTGCATGGCGGTGTCGGGCGGGTCCCAGGCCTCTGCCAGCAGTCGCCATGCACACGCGAGTAGATCACTTGGAGGCCGAGATGTAGAGCACTGCGTGCCACGACGCACCGCACGCCACCAATCAACCGAGAAGAGATCCAGCAGCACAGCAACAGCGTTAGCATCCGCCAGCGCCGCACCGCAAGAGCGACAGAGAGAGCAAGCGTACGTGTAGCAAGTGTAGCAATGCCGCAAGCGCCAGGAGCGCGTAGACGGCGAGAGCAGACGCACCGTTGTTACCGCGGATGAAGCAGTCGCCGTACTGCGCCTTGAGCTGGCCGTTGGCGTACTCTTGCGTCTGCTCCATGGCGATGTTCATGAAGCCGTCCAGACAGGCCAGCACGCCCTTGTACTCGACGCCGTTGTTGAGCTTGACGTCCACGGGGCGCCCCAGCACGCCCTTGAGGAAGTCGGACGGCGTCTTCTTGGCCTGCTGCTCGTCCGCCATGGCCTTCGCTTGCTTTGCTTCCAGTCTGTGGGGGAGTTTTGACCCGGGGAAGACCGAGAACCTCCCATCCAGCATAAACCTGTCGAGCGGAGCTCAATATTCCACCACACGCACCAACGGCGACAGTCTGGAAGGGCGAGCGGCCAATGGACCACTTGCAGCGCGAGTATCTGCGCGTGGCGCGGCGCCGGGCCACGCAGCAGGGCGACGACTACTTTGACGACGACGGGAGCGACAACGGCGCAGCGTTTGGTTCGCCCCGTGGCTCTCCACGTGGAGCAGAAGCGGCGCAATCGACGGCGCAAATCGAGGACGACGACGTGGATCCGCTGGACGCCTTCATGCAGGGCATCGACGCCCAGGTGGTCCAGGAGCGGCGCGCGCCCCCCAAGAAGCTCGCGGAGAAGGTGCTACATGTGCTGCGACTGGCTGAGCGGGTTTCCTGCTGCGGATACTGACGCGTGTGTTGCTGCCGCAGCCGCAAGTCCTGAACCACGCCGACGACGAGAGCTACCTGGACGACTTTGCTCGGGTACGTCGCTCCTCGGCGCTTCCTGGCGGCGCACAACCGCCACCACCGCCTCGAGTGCATTGTCTCTACGCCACGGCCACTCTGCATTGCCTACGGTTGCGTGTTGGTTGCTTCCAGCCGCAGCACAAAGCGCGCTAACCGCCACTTGTCTCGACGCTTTCCCGCTTCGTCCTCGCCTTCACAGGGCACCAAGCAGCCGCGCGACGGCGTGGACGTCCTAGGCTACGACTCGGACGACGAGGTCTACGCGGCGGCCAAGCGTGCGGCCGCCAGCGAGGCGCCAGCGGATGTCCTGACCAAGAAGGCGATGGAGGTGCTGGCCCCACTCGACCACTCGCGCGTCCACTACGAGGCCTTCCGCAAAGCCTTCTACACGCCGCACCGCGACGTGGCGGCCCTCGCTCCCAGCGACGTGGCTGCTCTCCGCCAAGAGCTCAGCGTCCGTGTAGACGGAGCGGGCGTCCCCGCGCCCGTGCGCTCCTTCATGCAGCTCGGACTGGACCGCAAGATGCTGGCCACGCTCATGAAGCTCGGGCTCGAGTCGCCCACAGCCATCCAAGCTCAAGCCGTCCCCGTGGCGCTGAGCGGTCGAGACGTGCTGGCCATCGCGCAGACGGGCTCAGGCAAGACGCTGGCCTTCACGCTGCCCCTGGTGCGCCACGTCATGGCGCAGCGCGAGCTCGAGCGCGGCGAAGGGCCCATCGCCGTGGTGCTGGCCCCCACGCGCGAGCTGGCGCAGCAGACGTTCGTGCTGGCCAAGAAGTTCCTGGGCGTCTACGGCGCCTCGTGCGCCGCCATCTACGGCGGCGCCGCCAAGTGGGAGCAGGTGCAGACGCTGCGCCGGGGCGCCGAGGTGGTGGTGGCCACGCCGGGCCGCCTCATCGAGCTCGTGCGCAAGAAGACGGCGCCCATGACGCGCGTGACCTTCGTGGTGCTGGACGAGGCCGACCGCATGTTCGAGATGGGCTTCGAGGCGCAGCTCCGGTCCGTGCTGGGCCAGATCCGCCCCGACCGACAGACGCTGCTCTTCTCCGCCACCTTCCGTCGCCGCATCCAAGCGCTCGCTCTCGACGTGCTGCAGAGCCCCGTGAAGCTCACGGTCGGACGCGCGGGTCAGGCCAACGAGGACGTTCGCCAGCTCGCCGTGGTGCTCCCTGGCCACGGCGCCAAGTGGCCGTGGCTCCTAGCGCACCTGCGCGCGCTGGTGGACCAAGGGAGACTCCTGATCTTCGCGGGGAGCAAAGCTGGGTGCGAGGAGCTGGCCAAGAACGTGGCCGCCGCGCTGCCGAGCGCGCCGACCCGCTGTCTCCACGGAGACAAGACGCAGCCGGAGCGCGCCGAGGCGCTACGCGAGTTCAAGCGCGGCGTCTGTCGGGTGCTGGTGGCGACGGACGTGGCGGCGCGAGGCCTGGACGTCAAGCAGGTCAAGAACGTCGTCAACTACGACGTGGCCAAGAGCATCGACATCCACGTGCACCGCATCGGCCGCACGGGCCGCATGGGGCTCGACGGCTTTGAGCCCGGCACGGCCTACACGCTCGTGGCGCGCCACGAGACGCAGTTCGCGGCCCAGTTGGTGGACAACATGGACGTCTCGGGCCAGCCCGTGTCGTCGGAGCTGCTGGCGCTCGCGCAGCGAGACCCGCGCTTCCGCAGAGGAGGCTCGGCCGCTCGACGCTCGGAATCAACAAGTGGCGGTCGTGCGACTGCGGCAGGAGGTTCCCAGTCGACTGGAGCTGCACTGGGAGCGCCGGCGTCGTCTCCTGCACAAGGAGGTCGCGTGCTGGACGCTCAAGACGCGGCCGAGATGACGCGCTGGGACGAGAGTCGTCGCACGAGCAAGGCCAGCCAGCGGCAAGGACTGGGCTTCACGGGCGCGAGTGGCGCGAGTGGCGCGAGTGGCGTCGCTGTGAAGCAGGCTGGAGGGGTTGCCGGCTTCGTCAAGGCCTCCGCGTCCTCGTCACTGTCGTCGTCGCTCACTAGCGCCTTCCGTTCGGGGACTGGGACGTCAACGCCCGGCACGTCGGCGGCTCCAGCAGCTCCACCCCCTCCAGCCAGCAGGACGACGTCTGCGGGCCCTCCCCCGCCGCCTCCGGCCGCCACAGCTCGTCTCGGTCCTCCTCCTGGCGCTCCAATGCCCCCAGTGCCTCGATTCGTAGCCTCGACGCTCGCTCCTGCTGTGGTGACGACGCCAACAGCCGGACGATCAAGTGCACAAGCTCCTGTGCATGTCGAACGTTGTCAACCGCCAGCCCAAGCTCCCGCCCGGTCGCCACGGAGTTCACGACGCAGCTCGCGGCCTCCAAGTCGCTCCAGTTCGTCCGACTCGGACGCCACACGCGGTCGAGGACGTCGATCGTCCTCGTGGCGCTCGCGCAGCCGACGACGTCCCAGTCCGAGCCGCAGCTCCAGCCGCAGTCGCAGCCGCAGTCCGAGTCGCAGCCCGAGTCCCAGTCGAAGCCGACGCCGCAGACGGAGCCGCAGTCGAAGCAGAAGTCGTCGTCGGTCCCGCTCTCGCTCTCGATACGCGCGAGGTCGGCGCTGAGCACGGCAGGACGAGAGCGTGAGTGCGGGCTGCGACGCGCAGGACATGCAAATGGCGGGGCATTAAGCGAAACACGGCCAAGACTATAAGAATACTACGGGGCGTGGCGGAGGCGGCGCGGGCGGCAGCGTCGGAGCGTCGGCGCGTCGGAGCGTCGTGCGGCTGGGCGGGTCCTTCGGCGAGTCGGCGAATCTATTGTCTGTCTGCCTCCTCCCCCACTCAGTCCGTGGCCGCAGCCGCAGTCTCGTCCGCCTTGGCCTCGTCCGCCTTGGCCTC
>JAADYJ010000843.1:0-13794 GCA_023338205.1 Halophytophthora polymorphica
GAGCAGGGGTGTTGCGCGTGCCCACGGCATCCGGCCGTCGCGGATTCGCCGGAGGTGCCTGAAAGTCCAAGCCAAAAGGAATCCCCAGGTGCCCTTGCCCGTTGTCCTAGGGCAGCAAGCAGGTCATCCACACCAGTGACCCGTTCATTTGCGCAGCGTGCACGTCCGTGAAGCAGGCGTCTGGTGCAGGAAGCCGATACAACACTGCTGCGCCGCGTGGCCTCGCCGTATGCTGCCTGACGACGTCCACACGGAACACCAGCACGCCACCGACTTGGTCGTGCTGCCCGCTGCTTTCTCGGCACTCGGCACACAGGGCGGAGGCGACACTTGGCGGTTCATCTGAAAACGTCGCCTTTGGCACCTCTTCTTCCGGCACTTGCTAGCCAGTCACCGGCTTTCCGTCCAAGACATCTGCGACGTGTGAGAATGCAATGGGATTGACGCACAAGGACCGACGAAGCGCGGCGGCGGCCTACAGCTGCAGCTCGCGCTGGCGCTCACATCTCGCCCCAGTCGGCGTCGTCGTCGTCCTCGAACTGGATGTCGGCGTTGTCCAGCTCAAAGTCCAGCAGCTCGCCCGTCGTGGTCGCGCCAGCCGTCGTCGTCGTCGTCGTCGTGGTCGTCGTGGTCGTCGTCTCCGTGAAGCCGTGGTGACTGCTGCTGCTGCTGCTCATCGACGCGCCAAAGCCGAACGCGTCGCCGCTCCCAGCGCTGCTGCTCATCGCAGCCGCAGCCTGCTGCCGTTGCAGCTCCGCCGCCTCCTCTTGCTGCTGGACACGAATCGCTTCCTCCTGCTGCTGGATGCGGATCGCCTCCTCCTGCTCGGCCTGGAGACGAGCCGCTTCCTCCTTCTCGGCCTGGTAGCGAGCCGCTTCTTCCTGCTCGGCCTGGATGCGTAGTGCCTCCTCCTGTTCCGCCTGAACACGCAGTGCCTCGTCCTGCTGCGCTTGAGCTTGCGCTGCAGCACGAGCCTGGGCCTCCGCCTCTGCTTGCGCCTCCGCCTCTGCGTTCGAAGCCACGCTGTCGTGGAAGGTCTCGACGGCGCCCACCGCCATGGCGGCGCCAAGCGCGGCCGCTCCGCCAGTCAAGACGGCCTCCAGGATGTTCTCGCTCTCCAGCAGCTCGTGCTTGGCCATGTAGTGCGCGGCCGGGATGCTAGCGCCGCTACCGCCGCTCTGCGCGTCCAAGGCGGCCTCGGCCTGCAGCGACAGCTCCAGGTTCTCGAACAGCTCGGCGTTGCGCGTGGGGTCGGCCAGCGCCTTGGCCGCGCGGGAGCTCACGACGGCCAGGTCTTCGCGCCACTTGTCCATGACCAGCTGCATCTTGGACGGGCAGTAGCTGCGCGCGAAGAAGGCGGCCTCCGGGAAACGCTTGGTCTCCTTGAGCACCTCGACGCACTCGGTCGTCTTGTCCAGCAGCAGCCAGCAGATGAAGGCAATGTTGTAGCGCCGCTTGTCCCGCGCCAGCTCGGCCAGACGCACGAGGCCGTCCTTGTCGCCCCGACTCGTGTACAGGATGAGCAGCAGACTGAAGTCGTCGGCTCGGAGCGCGCAGTCCTCGGCCAGCCCCAACTGGCAGTCGTTGAGCGCGAGGTCCCCCAGCTGCTTCCACTTGTGCTGCGTCTCCGTGTCCATGTCCTTGGCGTGGCCCGCGTCCGTGTCGATCTCTTGCAGCATAATGTCCCGCGCCACGTCTAGCTTGGCCAACTGGACGGCCAGGTCGAACTTCTGGTCCGGGTCCGTGCTGAGCGCCAGCGCCTCCTCCTTGAAGCCCTGCGACTCGAGGAAGCGCGCCACGTAGTCCATCTGGTCGGCCGGGATCTTGGGCAGGATGGCGTTGGCGCTCTCAAAGTCGCGGCGCACCACGGCCGTCTGGTACTCGAGCATGACGAGCGAGACCGTGTAGCTCACCACGTTCTTCATCTTGTCCATGAGGAAGACGAGGTTCTCGCGCGGCAGATAGCCCAGCAGGTACATCTTCTGCTCCAGATGCGCCAGCGTCATGACCTCGCCGCCCACGTAGTAGTTGAGACGCCCGCCGGCGTTCGTGTACAGGAAGCAGTCGCCCACCCACGTGCCCGTGCCCACCTTCTCCGAGATCTCGTGCAGCAGGTCGAAGGCGCCGTCCACGCCTTCCTCGGCCGTGTTGGTGCCCGCCGCAAAGGCCTGCGCCACGAGCTCCTTGTTGTAGCGCAGCACAAAGAAGCTCGAGTCGCACGCGAGCACCACGAGGCCGCCGTTCTCCGACCAGAAGACGTTCTTGACGCCCACGTCGATCTTGCGGATGAGGCGCAGCTCCTCCCAGTCGAACATGGCCACGCAGTCGTTGCCCTTGACGCCAATGGCACCAGCGCCACCGAACAAGCCCTCGGCCGACAGGACGCGGGGCTTGTGGCTCTTGACCTCCTTGAAGTTGCGGAAGAGTGTGAGCTTCGAGATGCTCTCGCGCACCACGTAGTCGCCCGTGCCCGTGGGGGACCAGCAAAAGTCGAGCGCCGAGCCAAAGGCCTTGTTGCGCAGCTGCTGCGCCGTGTAGATAATGTACTCGCCGTCCCCGCAGACGACCACGTACCTGCCGTTGCTGTTGTGCTGCACCTTTTGCGGGTACACGTCGCAGCTGCCGAGCTCGCGACTCACGAGCGGCAGCTTCTCGCCGTCCTGCAGCGCCAGGTCGCCCACGACGCCCTTGACGCTGGCCGTGTGCACGTCGTTGTTGCTCGTCCATATGAGCTTCCCGCTGCCGCCGGCGTCCATGCTCACCACGGGCGTGTCGTGGCCCAGGCGCAGCACGATCGTGCCTTCGTCGTAGCCGATGGCCAGCGTGTTGGCGGACGAGAGCGCGCTGAGCGACCACGCGCGCTCCATGCCGTAGTTAAGCGTCGTCTCGGCGCGGTACGTGGTCGAGTGCCACATGCGCACGGCGCCGTCCTCGCAGGCCGAGATGATGAGCGGCAGGCGCGGGTGGAAGAGCACGGACGTGAGGTTGTTGCCGTGGCCCTCCAGCGTGTGCACGATGGCCTTCGTCTGGTAGTCCCAGACCTTGACCGTGCGGTCGTCGCTGCCCGAGAGCAGGTACGGCTTGTCTCCGCCGGGGTAGTAGGCCACGCAGTTGACGCCACGCTCATGGCCCTCGAGGGAAAAGTGCGCATGCGAGGCTCCGAGCCCCCAAACGCGCACCGTGCGGTCCAGACAGGCGCTGGCGAACGTGTGCGCGTCCTTGGGGTTAAACTTGACCATCATGACGTAGTGGCCGTGGCCCTCGAAGACCTGCGTGCACGCGAAGGCCTTGTCCCAGTCCCACAGCTTGATGGTCATGTCGTCCGCGCACGTGAGGAAGCACGGCAGCGTCGGGTGCACCTCGATGTGGCGGATGTAGTCCGAGTGCGCCTCGAAGGCCGTCACCTTCTCCATGGTGTTGTAGTTAAACACGCGCACTTGCATGTCGTCGGCGCTGGCCACGATCCACTGCTTGCGCGCCACGAACTTGGCGTTGCGTACCGGCAGACTCGACACCTCCAGCGTCTTGACCAGCGACTGCGTCGCGTAGTTCCAGATCATGAGGCTGCCGCTGTACAGCGCAGAGAGCACCCACGGCTCCGTAGGATGCAGGTCCACGCTCTTCACGCGCTCCGAGCGCGACGACAGCTTGCGCTTGATGTCCAGGCGGAGCGGCTGGGGCGCCACGGGCAGGCGTTGGAGCGGGATTGCACCACGACCACAGAGCGTTAGCGCGCCCGACCGGCATGCGCAGAGAGAGGAGATGGAGGGGCACACGCATGTACTGCTGGCGGCCTGGGCGCATGCGCATGGGGCCCGCAACGAGCGCCTGCACGTACCATGTTGGTCGATCCCTTGAGCTTCGTCCCCCCTGCTTTCCGGCTTCTAGCGGTCTGGATCCTTTGCCACGTGCAGGTGGAGGCGCCGCCAAGACACTTGCGCTCAGTATGCCCTCGTACCGGTGAAAGTATCACTCACCGGTTCATACCGGTACGCGCATCGGTTTGAAGTGGCAGCATCTGATTGGCTGATACCGTCCACTGCTACTGCGACCGACTCACTACTTGAAACCTACCGCGACAGTCTTGAAACCCCCAGCCGTCGCTTCCACATGGCTACACGCGCGATGCATACAGTTAGCAAGTGAATTCCGCGTCTTTTCGCGTCCCGGGCCGCGCCAGGAGCTTCTTGACCGCATTCCCCAGTCTCCCCGCCGCGTTCCGCACCGCCTCGAGCATCGCCAAGCCCATGGTACGCGCCTGCAAGTCGCCTGGAAGCCCACGTCGCCTCTGTCCCTCACTTGGCGCCGCTCTCGCTCTCGCTCTCGCTCGCGTCCGTGGCCGCAGATCCGCTTTTTCCTGCTGCAGAACCGCCAGGGCAAGACGCGGCTGTCCAAGTGGTACGTGCCGCCGCCCGAGGACCAGGAGAAGGCGCGGCTGGAGAGCGAGATCCACCGCCTCGTGGTCGCGCGAGACGCCAAGCACACCAACTTCATCGAGTTCCGCAACTACAAGCTCATCTACCGCCGCTATGCCGGGCTCTTCTTCATCCTGGGCGTGGACCTGGCGGCCAACGAGCTGCTCGGGCTCGAGACCATCCACCTCTTCGTCGAGCTGCTGGACCAGCAGTTCGCCAACGTCTGCGAGCTCGACATCGTCTTCAACTTTAACAAGGTGAGCCCCGAGCCTCAAGGCTCAAGCCTCAAGCCTCAAGCCTCGAACCCCGGTTCCTCCCGCTCTGGGCTCACAACTCCCCGCGCTGTGCCCGTCGTGACGCACGCGGACAGGTCTACTCCATGCTGGACGAATACATCCTGGGCGGAGAAGTGCAGGAGACCTCCAAGCGCGAGATGCTGGACCGCATCCGAGAGCTCGAGAAGCTCGAGTAGATCGAGTAGATCAAGTACCAGTAGCTCCAGTACTTCTCCCTCTCGTCCTCACTGACGGGCAACCGGCGCGCGAGTTCTTGCGATGCAGCACATGAGCCAGTCTCGCAGCCCGCAATAGCCAAATCCATACTTTAGCAGCCTTTACCCAGTTCGCCACGCCCAGTTCACGCGTGCGAGAGCTGTGCACGCACCTGGCACAGCAAGACCTCGTAACAACGGCGGAAGATGTCCAAGCGGTTACAGTCGGCGCGTCTCACTTGGTCTCGCTCGCAGTCTCCTCCAGTGCGATGGGCGTGGCCTCCCCCGCTTGCTTCTCCACTGAAGACGCAGTCTCCACCTCTGAACTCTTCGTCTCCACCCCTGAAGTCTCCGTCTCCAGCACTGAAATTCCCGTCTCCGGCTTCGACGGTTGCATCTCCAGAGCTGAAGTCTGCTTTTCCGCCACCGACGGCTCTGTCTCGACCACGGAAGCCTCCATCTCTACTCTAGCCGGCTGTGTGTCTGTTGTGGAAGCATCAGCCTTCACAACGGACGGATGTGCTTCCGTTACCGACGTCTCCATCTTTGCCGATGACGTATCAATCTCTGTCGTCGACGGTTGAGCCTCCTTCGCCTGCTCCTGTGTTTCCACCGTCGTGGCCTCGACCTCCTTCGCTGCCTCTTGCGTCTCCGCCTCGGATACTTCGCTCTCCTTCGTCAGCTTCTGCGTCTCCTTCGTCGGTTCCTGCGTCTCCTTCGTCGGTTGCTGCGTGTCCCTCACGGCTGGTTCCGTCTCCGCCACCGACGCCTCGGTCTCCATTGACGGTGCTTCAGCCTCCGTCTCCGTCGTCGCTGGCTCCGCCTCCTTCGCTGCCTCCTTCTCGTCGGCCATAACGACGTCAGACTTCCCCACTGTCAGCTGCTTCTCCTGCTCGCCGTCCACCTCCATCATCTCCGCGGGCTGCTCCTGCTCGCGCTTCTCCTTCTCGCGCAGAAAGTCGTTGGTCACCAGGAAGTGCACGATCTGCAGCATCTTGCGCTGCTCGCGCCGCACGTCCTTGGCGAGCAGCTTGCGCAGTAGCGACTGCTGCTCGCCGCGCCACTGCTGCTCCGTCGCGCGGTCCTGGGCGGCCTTGGTCGAGCGCTCTCGCTGCGCCGCTAGCACCTCCGGGTCGTGCGAGAAGGGACAGCGCTCGCCCTTGGCGCACGAGCCCTTGTGTAGTAACGCGCGGCACGCGAAGGCCTTGCGGTCGTGGCTGAACTTGCAGCGCTCGGCCCCGAAGCGGCAGTCTCCGCGCATGAACTTCTTGCACAGCAGCGTCTTGCGCGGCTTCTTGGGCGACGGCTCCTGGACGCTTGGGGCTGGGAGTGAGGCCGACGGCGGCGGCGGCGTGTCCTCCTCCACTTCGCCCTCCTCCAGCTCCTCCGACACGTCCGAGAGCTTCCGCTTCCTCGCGGGGACCACCGCGTGCGGCTCCGAGAGACGGGACGGCCCGGGCCACTTCTTGCGGCGCTCGGCCCGCCACTTGGCAATGTCCTCGGCCGAGTTGCCCACGAGCACTGTGAACTTCTGGCCTTCCACGTCGATCTCCTTGAGCCCCTGGCCGCTGTACTGGCCGTGCGCCGTCTGGAAATGTGCGCCCACCACGCGCTTGGAGGCCGAGAAGTCGCACGTCGGGCACTGCACGTGTGTCTTGAGGTGCGCCGCGTGCTGCGACGCCATCACGAAGCTCTTGACGCACGTCTCGCAGCGCCACTGGCCCGGACTCACCGGCTGGGCCTCGTACTGCTGCTGTTGAGGCTCGTACCGCTGCTGCTGAGCCTCGTACTGCTGGTGGTGGGGGTTGTACTGGTGCTGTGGCTGGCCGAACGGGTCGTTCGATAGCGGGAGCGGCGGTGGCGACCCTGGAGGCAGTGGTGGTGGCGCTGGACCGCCAGGCAGAGGCGGGTGCGCATGCATCGCAGCTGGAACTGGCGCCGACGCCTCGTGCTTGACGCCAGCGTCACCAAAGCCGCGTTCTTCCGGCGTGGCCCCTTGGAACGGTCCACCAGGACCATTCGTCTCGCGGTGTTGGACGTCGGAAGACGTCGGAGGACCCCACTGTCGCTCGCGACGGCCGTGGGGCTGCTGCTCGGCGTTCTCGCTGGCGATCAGCGGGCACTGCTGGATCCAGTGGCCCGGCTGGTTGCACTTGTGGCAGCAGTAGGTGCTTGGCGGCGGACGGTGCTGCTTCGGCGGACGTTCCTGGCGTCCATACGCCGGTCGGAAGTCGCGTGGAGGGTACTGCTGGTTCCTGGGTGGTCCGGCCTCGTAGCTGTTCGTCGCCGTCTCGTGCTGCTGGGCCCATTGCTGCGGAGGTGGAGGCGCAGTGTAGTAGCCATTGGCCCGTTCGCTGGCCGGCGGGAGCGGCGGCGGCATCTGTTGCGGCTGCGCTGGCGGTTGGTACGGCGAAGGCGGCTGGTACGGCGACGCTGGCGCTTCTTGGTCGTCGTAGCCCGCCGAGACGGGCGCATACGCCTGCTGGCGCGCCCGTGACGCGCCAGCGTAGTCTGGAACGGACGGCGTTGGCGCTGCAGGCAGTGGCGGGTTGGCTGCGTAGCTGCGGTCTTCAGTCGCGTACGTCGGGGGCGCGTAACTCGGCTGCTGCGGGGGGTACGCGGCCATTTGTGGCGGATTCCTGGGTTCCGGACGCGGGAAATGGGCGCCGTCGGTGCTGTACATGGGCTGCGGCGGCGGATAGGCCTCCTGCGGCGCGTACGGCTGCGGTGGGGGCTGGTACGGCTGCTGTGGGGGTAAATACTGCTGCGGAGGCTGATACGGAGGCTGGTATTGCTGCTGGTACTGCTGGTACGGCGGCGGCGCGTACTGCTGCGGGGCCATGGGTGGCGCCCCGGCGCCGGGATACTCGCCGCAGGGCTGCTGCTCGTACCGTGGCGCCTGGTACTCGCTCGCAAAGGCAGGAGGAGGAGCTCCGCCCATGCCATCGTACCCGGAGTGATAGTTCTGTTGCTGCTGCTGCTGCTGGAAGCCGCCGCGCCCGCCACGGCCGAAGCCACGGCCACGACCGCGACCACGCCCTCTACCTCTGCCACGGCCACGGCCGCGGCCCCTGCCCTGCTGGAAGCGGTCCATTGCGGCGCTGCTACTGCTCTAGCGCCGGCGCTGCTTCAAGTGGCCGCTGGTCGTTATTTGCCTTGGTTGGAAGCAGCGCGGTGGTCAAGAGTCTTTATCTATGTGACAGGGAATTTGTATGAGCATACGAAAAACAGGTGCGAAGGCTTGGTTGGCCGCGCGGGGAGGTGTGATGTGGCCCACCTCAGGGTTTGGAGTACCGCAATGTGTGACGTGTGACACCTCCATTACGACCAGCGACCTCCATGACGCCATTTCACCTCGAACAAGGCTATGGATAAGGCCCCTTGCGCAGATCCAACGTGCAGCAAGACCCGCCATGAAGCTGTCCCAGTCTGCAATGCAAAGCGCAGCAAGCTCAGGTACCACGCGTCCCTTTATTGCTGTTGTTTGTACGATCGTCTCCGGGACCACTGTTGCTGGGGGGAGCTGGATTGCCTCATCCCATGCGTCTCTGCTCGACTTTCCAGCATTTGGCTTGGCGGAATGGCTGTCGCAGGACTGCCTGCCGGATCCTCTTGATCGTAGGTTGTGTATACTCGGATCCAGGTTCAACGCAATGACCTTCTTCATGGCATGGCGGAGAAGCTGGTCCCTGTCAGCCTCGAGAACTATCGTGAGCACAGTGCAGCCAAGCTCTCACATGGTGGTGGTGGTGGTTCATCGGTGTCTGTTTAGTTAGTTACTCTCGCATGAGCACTCCGATGAGTTTGCTTGTTGAGGCAAGCGACGCGCTGCAGACAGCACGGCAAGTCACAACCAGAGCGATTATGGGCACAGGGCGAATTCGAGTTAATGTGGGTACAAGATTCCGCAGCGAAACGATATCACATGGCATCCATCGACTCAAGTGCTGGCCGCCTCCTAAGAGCACGACCTTGTGCTGTCCCGCAGTCATTCTCCCATTCTACATTTCGACCGCAGCAGAGCAATCAACACGGACTCAGCAACACAAGCACGGGCGCTACCTAAACTGCAGTAGATGCCGACCAAAATCCTGGACAGGACGGAGATGCTTGCCATCTTCCTCGGGTCGCTGCTCACGGGGATGTTCACGACCTGGTTCGCACTCGCAGGGGGCGCTCTAATTATCCCGTGGCTCATCGCCACACTCGCAGTGTTCATCTGGGCTATCTGGTCGACAAACAAGTGGCTTGGGACCCTCATCGGAGTCCTCGTACTCGGGTCTTTCGCTGTTGTAGTCGCGGTGGTACCTGGCGCCAGACTCGTCAGCCTACCAGTCATTGGCATCATGGCCGCCTACATTGCCCTCGAGTGCGTCATTGCAACCTTCGTCTGGTGTCACCGGGAGAAGTTCCGCAACCAACAACTCGAGAGCTTGGGTGACCTCGAGACGGGAAGAAACGGCAGCCCTCGCGACTACGACGGCGTCGTGACACCGCCAGGATGGCTCTCCACATCGACCAACAAGGCAAAGAACCCGTGTGGATCCGTCTACCGTTAGACTGTGGCCATTAGGATGCTGCTGCCGGAGATGCGCTAACGGGTGAACAGCACCATGACTGCCGAGAAGGGCACGCTGCTGTGGATGACGCCGGAGGTGCTGATGAGCCAGCGATACGACCACAGGGCCGACGTGTTTTCCTTCGATGTGCTACTCTTGGAATTGGACGTGCAGAAACTGCCGTACTCGCACGCGCAGGAGGTTCGTGACTCGGGCACGGGACGCAGGAATCTGGACACGGTGATCCTGCAGTTGGTGGCGCTTGCAAGGCTACGCGTGGAGTTCTCGTCGGAGGCGCTGCCGGAGGCGGTGGAGCTGGGGAACGCCTGTGTGTCGCTGGGCCCGATGGAGCGACCGAGTGCGGCCGAGGTCGTCGACAAGCTCCGAGTAGTTGGCGGTCGCGAGAGTTGAAGCTCGACAGTCCTCGAAATAGGAGGCGTCCATCGAGCGTTATTGGTCAATCTGTTTGCGATAAAAAAACAGCAATATTCTTGTGAACCAATCACCGTGCCCGAAAATTGTAGGCTCGGTGTGATGTTGCACGGAAGTCATCCGAAGGTTGCGTAAAGGGCGGAACGAAGCGAATCAAAGTCATTTGCCCCAGAAAGGCAGCCATCGCATGAGCTCGGTGGTGGGCGTGAGTGTGCTGCAGCACGTGGCACGCGACGTCAAGCAGCAGGGCGATGGCCAGGTGAGCGACGCGCACGGGCAGATGCTGGCGGCGCTGCCGGCTGAGGATCTGCGGCTGCTGCAGGCCGCCAGCGAGCTGGTAGCGCGTCGTGCGGTCACCAAAGTGACGGCCACGCCGTCGAGGCGTTGCTTCTTCCGCGTGGACTCGCTCAGCCGCTTCCGTGAACGCCCCGCCGAGGCTGAGCGGTCTTTCGATGCGACGTCGCAGCCATTCGACGACTCCATGGTGAGTGGCAGTGGAGCCAACTACTACAACTGCTTCGCGCACTACTGCTCCTGTGCTGCGTTCCACGAGATGGCGGTGCAGACACACCCGACTGCAATGGTAAGGCTAGTTGTTATCGAGTGGCTGTGCGTCGGGTGGCCCATGGTTTGGTTGGGGGATGGCTGATTAACTGGAGTGCCTTCTGTGGTGCATGGTTACAGTGTAAGCACATGGTGGCGCGGTTGCTGGCGGACGCCATGGGCGAATTCGAGACTATGGAGATCGAGGACGTGAACTTTGCGCAGATGTTGTGTCCGTCCTTGAGCTCCCACGACGGCGACGTGGAATAGCCGACTGCCCTGCCAGTAATAGTCACGCTTGCAAAGCGAGTGGGTGCTTCAACTCGTAGCGTTCATTTGCCGAAGCGGCTTTATATCCACGCGTGTTCACCACACGGCCTTGGAGCTGCTGGACTAGACTACACCTCGTGGGGTTTCGTCATTTACCAACGGATATAGCAAGCCACACGCCGTTGGCTGTGGTATGCTGTGCTGGAGGAAGAGCGCGAATACTCGAGCTGCTGGGCTCCGAGTTAGCGAGCGAGCTGAGTATTTTCAGGCGGGAGTTTCCCTATAGCGCCATCGGATGTGCGCTTGTGCAAGGCTCAAGATCCCAACCTGTGCTCCAACACGAGGCCAAGAAGGTCGGCATGCTCATTGCATTCCTAGGCGATGCGCCTGTCATCGCTGGGCTCGACGACAGCAGACGTTGACTCCGTCCGGTATCCATCGGCTACGAGGCTTACACCAACACCAATCCAATGTGCCAATCGCCGTGTCGTGTGTTGGGATCTGCCCATGTGAATAATACTTGATCGACTTTCAGCAACAATTTTCATCCGTTGCTGTGTTTCACAGTGTACGCATCTGGCAAAAAGCAAATCCCAGCCAATCAGACTCGCGTCGGGTTCTTTATCTTGGATTCCTCGCCGCAATCGTCACCATCGACCAATATGGGCGAGGAAGGTGGCAGCGGCGCGCCCGTGCGGCGATCCAAGCGCGAGCACCACCCCACGGCCAAGGCAGCGGCGCTGGAGGCCTCTGCGAGCGCCGTGTCATCCTCTGGCGCCTCTGCAGGCTCCACGCGGCGCTCGCAGCGCCACGCCAAGGCGACCGCCAGTCGCGGCGACGCGGCGAGCAAGGAGGGCGACGGCAGTCTTGGTAGCTCCCGGCGTGCGGGGCTGCGACGCAGTACGCGCTCGCTCTCCCCCGCGTCGCCCACGCACGCGCATCCGCACTCTCCTGTGCGCGTGGAGGTGACGCCGCGCGCGTCGTCGCCGGCGATGCCCGCCCGAGCGGCGGCGGTGGTCCCTGCGGCCGCAGAGGCGTCTCCTGGGCCGCCGAGTCGCCAGCGACGGCGTTATCGAGCGGGCAGCTCCAGCGGCGCGACGTCCGGCGCATCATCCACCGCGGGGGCGACGCAGGGCGAAGGAACGCGCGCCGACGCCAAGGAAGGGAAGGTGTTGGGCCGCTATTCGTCCCACGAGTGTGCGCTGTTGTGCGAAGTGGTCTTGATGCAACTGCGCAGACGCGCGCTCAAGCCCAGCGTGCTGGAGGAGGAGCAATCGCCTGGTGCGTCCCGTGTGTAGCATGCGGTGTGTGTGCGTCGTTGGCGCGGCTAACTGACGGTGCATTGGGGCGATTCTGTGGGTTGTGACAGCGCATATCCGCTGGGAGACCGTGGCGAAGCGCATGGCCAGCCAGCACCACGTCGTCGTAGCCGCTCGCGAGTGGCAGAAGCTCTGGAAGTTCCTGGCCTACGGAGAGAAGCCTAGCGACTCGGACGACGGGAAGCACGGGGCTCTCGAGTTGCTGCCGGATTCCGACGTGGAGGAACTGGAGCGCACGCCGCAGGAAACCAACGTCCGACTCGCTGGCGTCCAGGCACGCGACGCGAAGGCGTCTATCGAGTCCAACACGACTGCAGAAGCAGCAGTCGAGACGCCAGAAGCTCCAATGGAGCCGACGCAGCCAGAGGTGACGGCCACCGCGACGAGTTCCGCCGATTCGGCCCAAGAGGAGGCGAAGGAGACGCTTTCAAAGCAGCAGGATGAGTCTATTCGGCTGTACCCGAGCTACTTGCAGCCCGTAGGGGTTCCTACTGCCTGGGGGACCCCCTTTGGGCCGAAAGACGCGCTGCCGCTCACGTACGTGGCGTCCCGATTCCTGAAGAAGAAGCCGCCGACGCAGCTTCCAACGGCGTTGGCGGCTGCAAGTGGAGCTAGCTCTCTTCCAGCTGGGGATCTGGAGGCGGACGGCAAGCCCAAGGGCAAGCGGAAGCGCAAGGCGGCAGCCAAGAGCGTGGGCGAGGCCGGCAAAAAGAAGGCGGCTAAGGAGACGCCAGGCACGCCGCGGGTCTTCACACCGTCGTCGACGCCGCCGCCGGTGGCGAAACGGGCGCGTTCCGAGCTCGAGTTCTTCGCGCTGCGTCAGCAAACGCTGGCATCGTCGACCCAAGGCGGACCACAACAGCCAGCAGAGTCCGAACTGAAGCAGCAATTTCAGCAGGCGGCCGTGGAAATCCGGCAGGAGTGTCAGCAATTGGCGGTGCTGGACCAAGAACGGTTCAACCGCGAGTTACTGCGCCGTCGCATTTGGCACAAGGCCATGGGAAGCAGCCACACCCCAAGTCCGAAGCCGTCACCGTCTGTCACTGCGGCTACGGAGCCAAAGCCTGGAGGAGGTGAT
This sequence comes from Halophytophthora polymorphica, assembly GCA_023338205.1. NCBI lineage: Eukaryota > Oomycota > Peronosporomycetes > Peronosporales > Peronosporaceae > Halophytophthora > Halophytophthora polymorphica. Next base: position 13,107 of record JAADYJ010000843.1, read on the forward strand.
ACCCCCTCGGTTGGAGGGGCCGGACATGGGCCCAGTGCTGCCTTGCTGGCTCATGCGGCTGCGGCTGCTGTTGCTGGCGCTGTGGCCGAGAGCAAGGCCGCCAGAGAGATGCGGGCCGCACCAGCGAGTACTTCACAGCCAAAGGCAGACACTGGGGTCGTGGCCACACCGACGGAACGCGGGTGAAGGTTGAATTTCAGACGCTGGAAGCAGTGAGGAGCCCGTGGAGCTGAGCTACGCCGCTCGACACGTGCGTTTCAGTGTCGTTTGACTTCAGCTCGACGTCCTGCGGTGTTCACGTGTCTTGTCCTCGCATTTCCAACTGTCAGGACGGGAAAGGAACCACCTGGCGCGCAGGGCGTGTGCTCTGTGTGCTTTGTGCGTCGCTCTTTCGATTTTCATTCACGTACTACATGGCAACTACGGCATAAATACATTGCGCCGCGCCGAGTGCACGCGCTAGCCAGCGACCCGAGCACACTATGGTACAGACAGTGCCGAGCCCCCCACCAGCCTGCACACCCGAGCGTGACGACATCCTTCCTCCCCCTCCGGTTCTCCGGTTCTCCGGTTCTCCCAGTCCTCGGTGCGCGACGCGCGACGCGCTCACATGGAGTGCATCTTGATCTTGAAGAGGAAGGCGCCGACGAGGAAGCCCAGGAAGCTCATGAGGCCGCCCAGGAAGACC
>JAADYJ010000844.1:0-13777 GCA_023338205.1 Halophytophthora polymorphica
ACGGTCCCCACCGACCTCTCGAACTCGTGGCCGAGCGAACACACCATCTTCACCTCGTTGGCAGGGCCCCGACCGAGTCCCGACCACCCCTCCCCCACGCGTATGCCCTGCGCGGCCAGCTGCGCGTAGACGTCGTCCGTAGTACGTTGTGCAGTCCACCGTGTCGGACCAAACTGGGGCTCGCGGTCGCCCGACGGGCACGGGGTTGCCTTCGCGGGGAGGCAACTTTTATACAGACTTGCTCTCGAGTTTGTACGCGGCCTCGAACGCGTCCCAGTCCACGGGAGGAACCGCGATCTTGTTCGCCTCCAACGGATCCACGAGAAACTGGCCGATGGCGCGGAACGCCGCGATCTTGTGGGGGACGGTTAGTAGCACCAGGCCTTGCTTCCCCGCCTCCATTGCCTTGTACTCGTCGCGGTTGGCTCGTCGAACGAAGCTCTCGTAGTTCTTGTGGAACCACTTTACGTAGACGGCGTGCTGCCGGCCTCGGTACTCTGCGCCGATGCGCAAGTCCGGGTTCGGAGCAGTGGCGTCTGCAGCTCTTGCAGGTGCTTCTCCCGGCGGAGACCTCCCCCAGCGCCCCCCACCCAGACATGCCCCAACGCCAAATGCCATCGACCGTCCGCTTCAACCTGACGCCGATACAAACACCAAGTACAGCCTGCCCGACGCCACGAAGATACACCCGTCCGGATACCGTGTCCAGACTCCGGATGGCGCCGATACAAACACCAAGTACGGGCCGGCGTGGCCAGCAATGCCGGCGTTTCCGGCCACGCCGGCCCGTACTTGGTGTTTGTATCGGCGCCATCCGGATCCCGCAGGTCCGCAGTGTGGCGCACACTACATTCGGCCAGGACGGTGCGGCCCGCGTGGCCCACATAATCTGGTGTGGGCCACGCCAATCCACCCGGCGCTCTCCGCGGCCAGTCACTTTCGCCAAGTGGTGTCAACGCCGGGAAAGGTCACGGCGGCGTCACAAGACCAACCACTCGCTCGCGTCGGGCCGCAGTCACTCCCCCTGCGTCTCCGTGCCTCGCGCTCGCTGCTGCTGCTCGAGAAGCAGACGCTGCTGCCCACGTCGCGCAGGTCCCACCATGGCGGCGGCCTCCAGTTTCCCACGCGGTAAGAAGGCGCCCGAGGCCGGCAAGAAGCGCAAGCACGCGGCCTCGTCCGCGTCCGCGTCCGCGTCCGCGTCCGCGGCGGCGCCTGGCGCGTCCGTGGGCGCCCCGGGCGACGCGCCCGCCGCGCTCTTTGGCAAGAAGGGGTTGGCGGCGCAGGCGGCGCCCGGCGCCGAGCCCAAGAAGCCCAAGAAGGCGCGAGTGGAGCGCGTCGCCAAGCCGCAGGCCGACGCCGAGAGCAAGGACCCGGCGGCGCTGGCCACCGCCGTGACCTTCCGCTCGCTGCACAAGGGCGTGCTGCTGCTGGGCTGCGTGCGCCAGGTCTCGGACGGCCAGCAGCTGCTGCTCAGCCTGCCCAACAAGCTCAGCGGCTCGGTGGCGCTGGCCGAGTGCTCGGACGAGTTCTTCGCCCACTACAACAGCGCCGAGGCCAAGGCCACGGCCACGCCCGCGGCCGACGAGGACGAGGACGCGGCCGTGCCTGCGCTCAGCGCCATCTTCCGCGTGGGCCAGTTCGTGCCGTGCGTGGTGCTGGGCACGGCCAAGGAGGGCAAGCGCAAGCAGATCCGGCTGTCCCTGCGCACGTCGCTGCTGCACGCGGACCTGGGCGCGCACACGATCAGCAAGGGCATGGCGCTGCACGCGAGCGTGGCCAGCGTGGAGGACCACGGCGCCGTGGTGAACCTGGGCGTGCGCGGCGTGCACGCGTTCGTGCCGCGCCAGGAGCTCGCGGCGGGCGAGACGCTGCGCCGCGGCCAGCAGCTGCTCGTGAGCGTGCTGTCCATGAACGCGCACACGCACACGGCCACCGTGACGCCGGCGCGCAAGCTGGCGGTCAAGGCCGTGACGCGCGGCGACGCGCTCACGCTCAAGCAGCTGCTGCCGGGCATGCTGCTCAACGTGCGCGTGGAGGACGTGCTGGCCAACGGTCTGCGCGTCGCCTTCCTCACCTTCTTCTCGGCCACGGTGGAGCAGAGCCACATGAGCCTGCCCTGCCGCGCCGGCTGGCAGGACGCCTTCCGCAAGGGGCTCAAGGGCCGCGCGCGCATCGTGAGCGTCGACCACGTGAGCAAGAGCGTCACGCTCTCCATGGCGCCGCACGTCGTGCATCTCCAAGTGCCCGAGCCGCCATTCGCCGTGGGGGACGTGGTCCAGGACGCGTCAGTGGAGCGCATCGACGCCGGCATTGGCATGCTGCTGTCGCTCAAGAGCGGCGGCCAGGAGGACGAGGACGAGGACGACGCCAAGGACGAGGACGAGGCCATGGGGACGTCGGCGGACAAGCCCGTCACGAACGCCAACTGGAAGGCCTTCTCACCGGCCTACGTGCACATTTCCAACGTGTCGGACCAGCACGTGGACAAGCTGGAGAAGAAGTTCGCCGTGGGCCAGCGCGTCCCGTGCCGCGTCATCGGCTTCACGCCCTTCGACGCGCTCGTGAACGTGAGCTGCACGCAGTCGGCGCTGGCGCAGACTGTGCTGCGCCACAAGGACCTGGCGCCCGGCGCCAAGGTGAGCGGCAAGATCGTGGCCATGGAGTCCTGGGGCGTGCTGCTGGAGATCAGCGAGGGCGTGCGCGGCCTCGTGGGCAAGCAGCACGTGCCGCCCTTCCTGTCGCTGGCCAAGGCCGGCAAGGGCAAGAAGGCAGACAGCAGCGGCAAGTTCCAGGTGGGCAAGACGGTGACCGCGCGCGTGCTCTACGTGGACTTGACGGCCAAGAAGACGTTCCTCACCATGAAGAAGCCGCTCGTGGCCTCGGAGCTGCCCGTTCTGAGCTCGTACGCAGGCGCCACGCCCGGCCTCGTCGCGCACGGCCACATCACCAAGCTCGCCGCCTACGGCGTCATCGTGAGCTTCTACAACAACGTCTTCGGCCTCGTGCCCATGAAGGTGCTCGAGAAGGCGGGCATCTCCAACCTGGAAGAGGCCTACACGCTTGGCCAGGTGGTCAAGGCGCGCGTGACGCGCTGCGACGTGGCCAAGCAGCGGCTCATGCTCTCGTTCGACACGACGGCCAAGGCCACGAGCGACGCGCCCGCCGCGCCCGAGTCGGTGGCGGAGCTCGTGGGCTGCACCGTCTCGGACGTGACAGTCACGCACGTGGAGAGCACGTGCTTCCGTGTGAAGACGACGGCGGGCCAGGAGGCCGTGCTGCCCTTTGTGCAACTCACGGACTTCCCGCGACAGACAGCACTGGTGGACCGACTGGTGCAGCAGTGGCGCGTGGGCGACGTGATCCACGAGCCGCTGCTCGTGCTCTCGCAGACGGCCGAGCGCGTGCTGACGCTGTCCAAGAAGCCGCTGTTGTTGGCGGCGGCCGCTCGCCCTGACCTCGTGCCTCGCGCCTTTGGCGACGTAAAGGAGCAGGCCGTCGTGGTGGGCTTCGTGGCGTCCGTGCACGCGTCCAGCGGCGTGTTCGTCAAGTTCCTCAACGACCTCGTGGCCGTGGCGCCCAAGGGCTTCCTCAAGCCGCAGTTCGTCTCGCACATCCACGACGGGCTCTTCGAGATGGGCGAGACGGTCGTGTGCGAGATCGCCAAGGTGGACGCGGCCAAGAAGCACTTTGTCGTGGGCTTCCACCGCCCGCACGCGCTGCGGCAGGCGGCGCTGGGCAGCGTGCAGCGGCCGCCCTTCTTCCAGGCCTTCCTGCGCGAGCAGGCGGCCGCCGAGACCGGCAAGAAGACGCCCTTGGCGCTGGGCAAGACGGAGAAGGCCGAGTTCGTGGGCCTCCGGCCGTACGGCGCCGTGTTCACGCTCGAGAAGGGCGACGAGAGCGAGACGGTGATCGTACCGGCCGTGCCCGAGGAGAGCGGCGAGTGGAGCGAAGGCCGCGTCGTGAAGCTGCTGCTCACGGACTACGATTACAGCAAGCGCGTGTTCTTTGGCTCGGCGGACGCGGCGCTGGTCGCGAGCGGCTCCAAGCACTCGCGCAAGCAGAAGCAGCTCAAGCAGCGCGTGTCGGCCGGCAGCAAGGTGGCGCACGCGACGGTCGTGGCCGTGAGTCCGTCGGACAAGTACGCGGTGGTGAGCTTCCCGGACCCACAGAACGCCGAGCTGCGCCACTTTGGCGTCGCGCAGCTCTGCGAGTTCTGGTGTCCGTCCAGGTCGAGCAGCGAGCTGGGCGTGGAAGTGGGCGCCTCGCTCGCGTGCCGCGTGCTGCTGCCGTCGCTCCAGGGCGCGGCCGGCGCGCACAAGACGCCGTTCGAGGAGCTGGCGCTGCTGGCCGTGGAGGAGGACGAGCTCGTGGCGCCCACGAAGCGCCCGGCCAAGACGTCGGGCGAGGCGCTGCCCAAGTACAAGCCGGCGGACTTTGTGCTGGGCAGGACGGTGACGGGCCGCATCGAAGGCATCAACGAGAAGGCCATGGACGTCAAGCTGCGCACGAGCAGCAAGTGCGGCAAGGTGCGCGCGAGCGTCTCGCTCGCGGACGTGGACGAGGGCACCGCCACGTCGGGCCACGCGCACCCGTTCGACCGCTTCACGGTCAAGACGCACGTGACGGGCCGCATCCTGAGCGTCACGGAGAAGGGCGCCAACAAGCTCAAGCCCGTGAGTGCGGCCAACCCGGCCGTGTTCCGCTCGGTCACGCTGTCGCTGCTGCAGGCCGACGCGGTGGCCGAGGGCAAGGACGACGAGAAGCTCGAGCAGCTCGTGCGGCCCGACTGGCACGAGGGCAGCGCCGGCCGCGCGCTGCTCCGGGAAGGCCGCTCGCTCGTGGGCGTGGTGGCCAGCCACACGCTGGACAGCGTCACGGTCACGCTGAGCAAGCACGTGACGGGCCACCTGAGCTGCGTGGAGCTGTCGCGGGACGTGGAGGTGCTGCGCGCCTTCCAGAGCCACTTCCCCGTGGGCAAGCGTCTCTCGTGCTCGGTGCTGCAGGTGGACGAGGACAAGAAGCGCGTGGACTTGTCGCTGATCCGCGTGTCCGCGGCGCAGGGCAAGGCGGAGCTCCAGGCCGGCGCCGTGGTGCATGGCGTCGTGTCGAACGCCATGACGCCCATCCGCGCGCCGTCGTTGATGGTCAAGCTGGGCGCGCACACGTTCGGCCGCGTGTGTATCACGGAGCTGCAGAGTCCGTGGCAGAGCGACATGCTGGCGCTGCCGCAGCTGGCCGCGGGCCAGGTGGTGCGCTGCGTGGTGCTGGCCACGAGCGCCAACCACATCGACCTGTCACTGCGGGAGGACGCGCTGGCCAACCCCGAGGCGTACGCGAAGCGGAGCGCGACGCCCGTGGAGCACAAGGTGGGCGAGCTGGTGCCGGCGCTGGTGGCCAAGACGACGGCCACGGGCTGCTTTGTGCGCGTGGACCGCCACACGACGGCGCGCGTGCTGCTGCGCGACCTGAGCGACGACTTTGTGAAGGACCCGCAGACGCAGTTCCCCACGGGCAAACTCGTGGCCGGCCGCGTGATGAAGATGTCGGCTCGCGGCCTCGAGCTAAGCCTCAAGGCGTCCGTGGTCTCGGAGGACGTGGCGCTGGTCAAGTGGGCCGACCTCAAGGAGGGCCTCACGGTCAAGGGCACGATCACCAAGGTGCAGACGTACGGCGTGTTCGTCAAGATCGAGAAGAGCACCATCAGCGGGCTGTGCCACATCTCGGAGGTGGCGGACGAGCGCGTGACGCAGCCGCTGGACCAGGTCTTCTCGGAGGGCGACTACGTCAAGGCCAAGGTGCTCAAGGTGGAGGGCAACCGCGTGTCCTTTGGCCTCAAGCCCTCGTACTTTGAGGGCGAGGAGAGCAGCTCCGAAGAGGAAGACGAAGATGAAGACGAAGAGGAGGAGGAGGAGGAGGAGGAGGAGGAGGAGGAGGCTGACAGCGAGGAGGACAAGGACGAGGACAGCGAGGAGGAAGAAGAGGACGAGGTGGAGGCCATGGATGTGGACGAGGAGGCCGCGCCGGCCAAGAAGGCCGCGGCCAGCGTGGCCCTTGGCTTCGACGAGGACGAGGACGAGTCGTCAGAGGACGAAGACATGGGCGACGGCGCTGCGGCCGTCGAGTTCAGCTGGGACGGCTTCGCCAACGCGCTGGACAAGAAGACGGACGCGCAGGACGAAGACACGTCGGACGAAGAGGAGGAGGAGGAAGAGACCGCCAAGACGGCCAAGAAGAGCCGGCAGCAGAGCGACGAGTGGGTGGCGCTGCGCGAGAAGGCGCTGGCGAGCAACAAGGAGGCCCCGCAGAGTGCGAGCGACTACGAACGCCTGCTGGCCGTGTCGCCGCAGAGCTCGTTCCTGTGGATCCAGTACATGGCCTTCCACGTGTCGCTGACGGAGGTAGCGCTGGCACGCGACGTGGCCGTGCGGGCCACCTCGGCCGTGTCGTTCCGCGACGAGAAGGAGAAGCTGAACGTGTGGGTGGCCTACTTGAACCTGGAGCACGACTTTGGCGACGACGCGAGCTTCCTGCGCGTGTTCAAGAGCGCGCTGCTGGTGAACCACCCCAAGCGCGTGTACCTGCACCTGGTGGACCTCTACGCGCGCGCGGAGGAGCACGAGGACGTCATGCAGACGTTGGCCACCATGCAGAAGAAGTTCAAGACGAGCAAGCAGACGTGGATCCGCGCACTGCAGTACCTGGTGGCCCACGCGCTCTTCGCCGAGGCGGCCGAGACGCTGCAGCGCAGCCTCAAGAGCCTCGCGGCGCACAAGCACCTGCCGGTGATCCTCAAGTACGGCCAGCTGCTGTACGAGCACGAGCAGCTGGACAAGGCGCGCACCATCTTTGAGGGCATCCTGGCCAACTACCCCAAGCGCATGGACCTCTGGAACGTGTACCTGGACAAGGAGATCAAGTTCGGCGACGCGGCGCTCGTGCGCGCACTGCTGGAGCGGCTGCTGGCCATGGACTTCTCGGCCAAGAAGATGAAGTTCCTCTTCAAGAAGTACCTGCAGTTCGAGCAGGAGCACGGCGACGCGCGCCGCGTCGAGCACGTCAAGCAGCTGGCCAAGGACTTTGTCGCCAACGCCGCCGCCAAGTAAGCCCGCGAGCGAACGACCCAGTCAGGCATAGCTGGCCGCGACGCTTCTGAATAGACTCTAGTCCTTTTGCATTGTGCCTCGCGCCGTTACTAGCATACTGTGAGGACGACCGCGTCATGTAGCCATGTGGTCATGTAGCCATGTCGCAATGTAGCCATGTTATGATGGAGCCATGTCTGTTTTGCTGCGGTTCGCTCTCTCTATGCTAGGCGGGAGGTCTGGCTGCCAGTAGCGAAACGGATGGCCTCGAGCAAAAGCGTTGCGTATATTTAGCAGCCGCATGCACTCGTTGGTCGAACTTGCCAGCTAGCGCTTGGTCGCGTGGCTGCGTGCAGCCGTCTTTAAGCCTCTAGACTCCGCAACCTCCAAGTGGCCGAGTCGATCAGCCTGTGAGCCGTTACTGGGCGTCTAGCAGCAGTAGCACGAGCTGGCTGGGCGCAGACGAGCTGCGGCCCCGACTCGCGCGATTTGACTGCATGCGCCTCGGCTAGCCCTTGGTCACCTCGCGCGACGCTGCTCCATGCCATCGCGACCCGACTCGGACGACTCTAGCGCGACTCAGGAGGCCACGGAGACGTCGACCGCTCTGCGAGTGCAAGTGAGAGCGGGATGGCGGCCTCGACACGGTCCACGCGCACATTCACGCGGGGCGAGAACGCAACCGTGGGGACGGAGGACCGCTCGAGACGTACCACCATCACGGCGCACTCGTCGCGCAAGTCCGTGGATCTCTCGAGCGAAGACGACGCCATGGTGAGACGCACTTCGCTGCTGCTTTCCAGTCCCGCGGGGCCCGAGACCGTGCTCACGCGCGCTGAGCTGCAGCGGCTACAGCGCTTCGGCTCCAAGTACCTCAACCTGACCAAGATGCCCAGCGTTCGCCGGCGTCGGGATGGTACGCGCTTGTCGAGCTCTTCGCTCGACTCGGCTTCCACTCGAGTCTCCAAGTACTCCGTGACGACACCAAACTCTGTGAAAGAAGACCACGGAGACGAAGAAAGCGTGGATGAGAACCACGCCGTGAGGGTCAAGCCCACGCGGCCACTGCCGCCTTGGGCATTAACACTGCGTCGACAACTGCAGAGCCTGGTCAAGGCGGACTGGTTCCGCGCGCTGGTCTTCCTCGTCGTGGGCTCCGACTTGCTCGTGCTGGCGATGGACAACGAGTACACTACGAGCTCGGCGCTGGCGCGGCTGGACCTCGTCTTCACACTGCTGCTCTTGCTCGAGGTGGCGCTCAAAGTGGCAGCCTTCGGGCTCTGGGGAACTCCGGAAGCCTACTTCCAGCGCTCGAAGTACCGCTTCCTGCAGGTCACTCTTCTGGCTTTGAGTCTGCTCTCGCACGGACTCACGGGCGGTGCTAGCTCGCAGTGGAAGGTGCTGCGCGGTCTCAAGACCATCCGCGGCCTGACGCTCTACTCGGGCCTGCGCCGCATCCTTAAGGCGCTCGTGCGGGCCGTGCCCTTCCTGGCCAACGTGGGCACGCTCTCGCTCTTTGGGCTCCTGGCCTTCTCCATCTTTGGGCTCGAGGCCTACAGCGGCACGTACGACACGCAATGTACCGTCTTCGTAGTGCAGGACGACCAGAACGTGACCACCGTGCTCTCGGACACGGAGCTGGCGTCCTCAGCGGCGGCTTCGTTGGCCACAGTGGCCATTGAGGCCCTGCCACGAGTGTACTGCGCGTCCAATGCGAGTTGTGTGGCCAATGCGCAGCTCTGTCAGGAGATGACACCGCCATCGCAGCACGTGAACTTCGACAGCGGGCTGTCGTCGCTCTTCCTCGTGTTCCTCGTCGTGGCGCAGGATGGCTGGGTCACGGACATCATGAAGCCCGTGATCGAGGCGTCCTCGGGCTTCAGCGTGCTCTTCTTCGTGGCCATCGTGGCCTCCATGGTCTTCCTCGTCGTGAACCTCTTCGTGGCCGTCATCACGACGGCCTTCATGAACTTCACGCTCGACGGTGAGAGCGGCGGCGAGCAGCCGCACTTCATGGGCAAGATGGACCCGGAGTTGGAAGAAACGCAGGTCAACATGATCATGGGCGCCACGCTCGTCATCGAGGACTCCAAGCTCAATAAGAAAGACGACGCGGACCTCCCCAGCAATCGCACTGCGCCATTAGAGGACCAAGATGCCGCGGGAGCTGGCTCAGCACTCGTAGTTGGTTCAGATCCCGCAGCAACGCCGAACGAGGCTTCGTATGAAGAGGGAGCCGTGGTGCCAGCCAAGCGCTTGGCACGACCCGCAAGCTCGCCATACAACTCGGCCGACCTGAACAGGAAGGAAGGGTATCTGGACGTGCTGGCCAAGATGCACCAGTGGCGCACGCTACGCAACCTCACGGTGGAGACGACCATGCAGCTCATCCAGAACGGCGCGCTCATGGAGGAGCTCATGCTGCCCTTGACCCGGTCTCGTCAAGCTCCCAGTGAAGCCAGTAACAGCGTCGTGGGTGCGTCGGCCACCGAGGGCTCTACTACAATGACTCCTAACAGTCCAGACGGTCTGGTCAGACACACAGCGTTGACCGCGTCGCGGAGAATGGCGTCCAAGCTGGACTCGATCGCCAACCTGGGCGAGCTGCACTATACGGCGTCCACATTAGCGCTCATGATGGAGAATACGTCGGCTACGAGTCCCTTGTTCGTGCGGTTCCAGCGGTTCGTGCTGTCCAAGAAGTTCGACGACTTTGTGACCGTGTGCATCGTCGTCAACACACTCTGTCTGCTCGTGGAGTACCCGGACATGAGCGAAGAGCTGAGTGTGGCGCTGTCCGTGAGCGAGTACTTCTTCGGTGTGCTCTTCCTCGTGGAGATGCTCATGCGTATCGTGGCCATGCGTGGATTGCGACGCTATGTTGAGAGCACGGAGCGGATCTTTGACATGGTGGTGGTGGCCTGCACCACGGGCAACCTCGTGCTCACGAACATGCAGGCCAGCTTCAACGGACTCAACAGCGTGTCGTCGCTGCGCACGCTGCGTGTGACTCGCCTCATGATGAAGTACGAGGGCACCCGCAAACTCATCGAGTCGGTGCTTAAGTCTTCGCGTGGCGTCATGGACGTGGTGATTTTCATGCTGCTCTTCCAAATCGTCAACAGCATCATTGGCATGCAGCTCTTTGGTGGAACGCACCTGAGCGGCAGCGACGGCGTGGTGCCGCGCTGGAACTTCGACACGTTCAGCCGCTCCTTCCTCACGCTGCTGCAGGTCATCACGGGTGACCAGTGGTCCAGCATTGCCTACGACGCCGTGGACGCCAGCAACCCGCACTGGTTCATGGTGCCCTTTCTCATCATCAATTTCATCGTGGGCCAGTACGTGCTACTTAACCTCTTCATCGCCGTCATCCTCGAGAACTTCTCCATCTCCGAGGAAGAGGCGTACCAGCTCCAGCTCGCGCAGATCATCGCCATCCCTAAGGAGCTCGACATCTACGAGAAGATCGAGGAGGTGGGCGTGCGCGCCTTTGGCGAAATGGACCAGCTCGAGAACGTCAGCAATGTCAAGTTGCGCATGTTCCTGGGGTTAGACGACCGTCGCGCCGACGCTGGCGCTCCAAGCAAGAGAGGCAGCGGTCCAGAGACCAATGACATAGACAACGACGGTCAGGGTGCCGGGCCAGCGGGCCAGCGGAGCGGCGTGCTCATGACGCGCGCCGTGTCGTTCCAGACCCGCAACAATCCCCGCCTAAACGCCCACCGCCTCTCCGCCTGGAAGCGCGGCTGTCATCGTGTAGCCGATAACGTATGGTTCTCGCGCTTGGTGCAGTTTATGATCCTCGTGAGCTGCGTCTGCCTCATCCTGGACGATCCGCACCCGCAGATGAGCGCGAACCCGCCCTCGGAGGCCTTCGAGCTGGCGCTCACGACGTTGAGTCGCGTTGCGCTTGTGGTGCTCATTGTGGAGGCCACAGTCAAGGTCGGAGCCTACGGCTTTGGGCTCGAATATCTGCGCGTGACCATTTTCCACAGTGACGAGATGCTCGGCTACGTGCACCGGCAGACGTACATGGAGGACAAGTGGAACCAGCTTGACCTGGGGCTACTGGTGTTGGCTGTGGCGGACGAGATCATCACGTTCGTCGACCCGACCATGTCGGCCGCCAGTGTCTTCCGCGCCGGTCGCGTGTTGCGGCCACTGCGCATGCTCAACCACAATTCGGAGATGAAGGTCATCCTGAACGCCGTGGCGCAATCCCTTCCGCATGTAGGAAACGTCTTGGCCCTCTGCCTCATTGTGTACATCATCTTCGGCGTCGTTGGCCGCTCGCTCTTCGCGGGCAAGTTCTACTCGTGCAACGACTCGAGTGTGAGCACGATGGCCGAGTGCGTCGGCTTTTTCACGGTCTTCCCCACGGGGGTGCAGGCACTGCAAGAAGCCTCAGCCCGTGGCGTCCCAGGCGGAGCCGTCCTCGTGCCGCGCGTGTGGGCGAACGCGAGGTTCTCCTTCGATAACATCGGCTCGGGCTTCCTCACGCTGCTCGAGATGACGTCGCTCAAGTGGGTGGACAAGACCTTCGCGGCCATGGACATCGCCGGCACGGACAAGCAGCCGCAGACGGACGCGTCGGCCGAGTTCGCCTTCTTCTTCGTCCTCTACGTATTCGTGGGCTCGCTCTTCGTCATCCGGCTCTTCGTGGGCGTGCTCGTGGAGCAGTTCCAGCGCAACAACGGGACGGAGATCCTGACGGAGAACCAGAAGTCCTGGGTGGACCTGGAGAAGTTCATCCTGTTGCTCAAGCCGCTCAAGAGGATCCCGCGGCCAAAGCTGAAGCTGCAAGCGGGCATCTATGACCTGTGCCAGCACCGGTACTTCTCTACGGCCGTGTCCGTGGCTATCATGCTCAACATTGTGCTGCTGCTCGTGAGTCCACGGGACCAAGGCAGTGAGTCGCTTTCCTTCAAGGTGATCGAGATCATCTTCCTGGCCGTTTTCACTCTTGAAGCACTGCTCAAGTGTGTGGGTATGCGCCACCATTACCTGCTCAAACCGCAAGGAGCCTTCGAAGTCCTCATCCTCACGGGCTCGCTCATCGCCTACTTCTTCGCGCGGGACTACCACACCGTGATCCAGGCTGGCCGTGTCTTCCGCATGATGCGAGTGTTGCGGTTCGTGCATCTCAACCGCGGAGTCTACACCGTCTTCCAGACCTTCCGTGCATCACTGCGGCCACTGGGACAGATCTTCTTCCTCATGTTCATGATCTACTTCATCTTCGCAGTGGTGGCACGTCAGCTCTTCGGCGGAGTGCGCTTCGGCCCCGCCATGAACGGTTTCTCCAACTTTCGCTCCTTCGGAGCCGCCACGCTGCTACTCTTCCAGATCATGTCGGGTGACGACTGGCACCTCACCATGACGGACTGCATGGCTCAGAAACCCTTCTGCGCTGAGCGCACGGACGAAAGTTCGGGGGTCGTCTACTCGGACTGCGGGAGTACGGCGACCGCCGCCGTCTTCTTCGTCACGTACGTCACGCTCGTGGTCTTCGTCTTCCTCAACCTCTTCATCGCCGTCATCCTCGAGAATTTCCGGAGCTGCTACCTCAAGAGCGACGTCTGCGCAGTCTCACTGCTCGACTTTGAGGCCTATCGCGAGGTCTTCCAGCGCTTCGACGTGAACAACGCAGGCACGTTCCCGCTCTGGCAGCTCAAGAGTTTCCTGGACGAGCTCCCGCCGGGTCTGCGGATCAACGCGCATCGCCAGCGCACGGCCTTCTTGCACGTCCGCAGTCTGGCTCAGGCGCAAGCCGCTGGCAGTGCACACAAGCGGCCCTACTTCAACGAGTTGCTGCGAATCCTGTGCATCCAGCAGATGGGCATCCGCTCGCTGCCGTACGAGCAGCAGCGCGACCGCGTCAAGCAGATCTTCATCTACCGCGCCAAGGTGGCACAGATGTTGGTTGAGTCACTCGTGAAGGGCTACATCCAGCGCTGGCGACTGCGCAAGGCCCGCATTGCGGTCCGCATCGACGCGGAGATCGCTAATGCCACGCCGCCGTCCCGCCTAGGCTCTAGGTCTTCAGTGCGCTTTGCCTGTGACCAAGATGGCGACATGGTCGAGCCGGGTCCTGGACTCCGAGTGGCCGCAGCCCAATCCAAGGAAGTGGAGACTCAAACAGACCCAGAAGCACCTGCAGAGCAGTCTCGTCGAGGCCGGGAGCATACTCGAGACGGAGACAGCGAGAAAGAACACCGCCACCATCGCTGCCACCGCCGCAAACACCGCCATCGTTCTAAGAAGCGGCGACGGGAGGACGCACCTCAAGCTGTCGTGCTGCCGGACCTCTCCGCCGCCGAGCAGCAGCTAGACTCTCCACCTGAACAACACGCAGCAGATGCGACCCAGAGCGAGATTTCCATTGGATCACCCGAGCAAAGTGCGATAGAGGCCGCTACGTCGCAGCAACACACGAGCAAGGCTCGACCAGGCCAGCTACCTCCGCTCGTGATCAAGAAGACACGCGAGGCTACGTCCCGCCCGCCGCTCTCCAGCAAGGTGGCGCCGTCGCTATGAGTCTACGTACACGAAGAATCGAGAGAAAGCTAGCTTCTTCCTGCGTTGCGCTCATCGGAAACTAGCGTTCTGCTCACATTCCGCTCTCCTTCGAGTCGTAGCTTGCCTTCTGAGCTGCTTTGTCCACTATTGCCTCCCTGCTACGAGAAATGGTG
>JAADYJ010000845.1:0-13771 GCA_023338205.1 Halophytophthora polymorphica
CTTCGACTTTGACGCCGTGTCGGACGGCACGGACGCCGCATACCCGACGTTGCTGACTCAGATGATGCCTCACGGAATCATCGGGCTCATGATCTCGAGCGTGATCACGGCCATGATGTCGAGTCTGGCGTCCGTCTTCGCTGCGGGCTCGTCAGTCGTGACCAACGACATCTACCTCAAGTTCCGCCCGGACGCGTCGCACAAGCAATTGGTGTGGGTGGGCCGTGTCTCCATCGTGGTCTTCGCGGTGCTGAGCTTTTGCTGGATTCCTGTGATGCGTGAGAGCTCGGGGCTCTACAGCACCATCGTGGAGATCCAGAGCTACCTGACGCCCCCTATCGGCATCGTGCTGGTGCTGGGTGTGATCTGGAAGCCGGCCAACGTGTACGGCGCCTTCACGGCGATGATCGTGGGCGGCGTGCTGGGCTTCTGCCGCCTCATCTTTGTGTTCGCCAAAGGCGACTCAATGGACGGTGACCTGCCGTCGTTCCTCAACACGTTCATGTACATGAACTTCCAGCACTTCGCGCTGCTGCTGTGGCTCGTGTCGGGCACGGTGTGCGTGGTCATCAGTCTGCTGACGCGCCACAAGGACAACCGCGACGTGGACGTGCGGCTATTCATGATCCACTGGGACAAGGTGCTCAAGCTCGACGCGACGGAGCTAAAGAAGCCCATGTGGACGAACGTGCTTGTGGCTGCCAGCGGTATCGGCGCGCTGTGTGTGACGTTTACGATGTGGATTTACTTCCGCTAAGTCTCGGCCTCTGGGCGTTGCACACGCAGTTTGCACCTCCGCGTGTACCTCATGGAACCAAGCGTGGGGGACATGCGGGGGGATAGCGAACAGCACACCGCTAGGGTGCCTGGTCGAGAACGCAAAGCGTGCGTGCATGTAGCGCGAGGTGTGTATGTGCCGTGTAGAATGATGACGGCAGACTCATGTAAAACTCAATTAAGTCGAATCTTTGCGTCGTGTAAATGCGGCAACGAATGGTCAGGAGCAGACTCAAGGCTCCTTCGTGCTTCGACGTCTGACGCCTCTGCGTCGTTCTCGCAGGGTGCTTGGATGCGTGTCCTTACTCGGTTGCACTTGGCGAGCGCTCATGTGCTTTCTCTGGAACTGGCGCTGGATTGTAGTCAGGTGCCTACCGCCGCCGTCGTCTCGCGTCTGGCCTGTGCTCAAGTGCGCCGTTCTCTACAAAGGTCCAAAGTGGAGTTCGGCTGCTTGCTGCTTGTCTCGCAGTGGCCTCAGCGATAGCTGCATCCGAGCCACTTGTATCGGTTTGATCACTAGCTCGAAAGGGAAGGTGGTTGAAGACGCGTTCCGACGACGACGACTGCCTGCTAGGCTCAAGACCAAAGCCTGAGGAATCCGAGCCACGACGCACGCACGCACCAAAAATGCGCCTGCACATAAGCCAGCCATGGTCCACTTGCAGTGACGACCCCACCACGCCGCGGTTGACGCACGGCAGGAAACGCTGCAGACGACTTGCGCCAGCCTGGATGGACGCGATGACGCCGATGACCATGGTGGCGACCAACACGGTCACGATGAAGATGTCGACGCCGTTGACCGCAGCACCGCCAGACGTATCGGGCACGATCGGATAGTACAGCGTAATACCCATGATAACTACTGATTGAGTTGGTCGAAGTGGGCTCTTGGGCGGCGGAACCAGCAAGGACGACAGGAAGCGCGCGTCCAGAGCTTGGAGTGAAGATGTGGTTGATCCGATCAAAGCAAGTTGGGGAACGATAGAGTACGCTCGAGCTCTCCGAAGTGCGACTTTTCTCGTGAACGGTGACTGCGTGTGGGTTTGAAGACAGCCACAAAAACCAATATACCGGATGGACAGGGCAGGATCAGACCTCGTAATGAGTGCGCACGCGGTGGTCAGTTGCGCCGGACACCACACCATACCCAACTGCACTTCGAGCTGCGTCCCCTCCGTTCGGATCCTCCTGCTCACGTAGACGTCGTTAACCTTTTTGCGAAATGTGCATGGGAGTAGGGTCAGATGAAGCTCTCGCTGAATGGCGTGGCTCGCTGCCCAACACGCCCGATCGGATTGGGCGTGTCGGCCTGTGAATGCGACGCCCAGATGGCTACACGCGCGAAACTTGGCCGACGATCTGGCCGACCTGCATGGAGCGTGTTCCAGGGCATTGCCACGGCGCATGAGCAGGAGCAAGATGGTGGTGCCGACTGCGGCTGCTCTTCGCGACCGGCGGTCGCCTCTGCGGACACTGAGCACACAGCTAAAGTTTTTCGTTGGGAGCCCCGCGTGGTGGGAAGTACGCCGGCCATCTCGATTTCGCTGCTTCCGGTTCACCTGGAGAACCTGGAGTTTGGCGTGACCCACCACGCGTCATGCCATACTTTATCGCAAGGAGATGGTGCAAATCTCCAGTGGGTTCGCGGATCCGATAGGTTAACTCCTCCCAGTACCGCAGACTTTCGCCGGCCTTCTCCAGCCCGATGTCGCACCACAAGATGCAGACGCTATCCGCTTAGGTTATCTCGCCGAAGACCACTTCAATGCCCAAGTGTTTGCGAACGAGTTTGCAGCACCAGCATCAACGTCAGTCCTGAGCACCGTACAAGACCCACAAACTTCATCACGGAGGCTCCGAGGATACCAGTGCGCTTCCGCTGCGACGAGATCCCCACGCCGAGCGAGGCGCCGCAGCATTCACTTCTGAGGAACCAAGTGCACCCCAACAACCACGAGCGGAAAGTGACGGCAGAAGCGCAATGGATGAGTGCGTGATAGGTGCACGAAACCGAGCAATCATGGCGTGGGTGCGCAATGACCCGTTCTTTGGTCCTAAGAGCTTCTCGAACTTCGCAAAGTGCTCAACGCCCAGCTGCACTGCTCATTTGACTACGAACCTGTGCGCGTCCTCAGCACGCACTAGCAGGCAAGGAGTTTCCGGTGGATGTCATTGAGTCTCCCGAAACCAAGGATCCGCATTCGGCTACAGTTACTTTCAGTTGATCTGCCGAGCATAAGTGGCGTATATATCGGGCTCATTTGCGCAGCGATCGGAGGTTTGAGAACGACCGAGAGCTCATTTGTCGGCAAGAATCAGCGCCGTTGAGAGAAAGGACCTTGAAGCCGCGACGGATATATCCTATAAATTATGAGGGATCGGGATAGTCGCAGCTGTCTCTGACCCGCACTGCGTCATGCCGAATTCTCTTGGATGGGCCATTTTCAAATGGGTGCAGCGACCCGGCTGTACCGATGCTGGTGACGTCGCTTCTCCGCGAATTGTGCCAGTCTGTGCGGTATGCTTTGCAAACCGCGGAGCGAAGGAGTGCACGGAACAAACCACCAACGTCTCGTTGCATTTAAACCTGGAATGACGTCTGCCACCGGTTCAAGCATTCAACTGTAGTGGGTATCGTGTTGATCCCGAGGAAATAAGACCTAGCTCGGTTTGTCAACCCTGAGCCGCCTTTGCATCGGAGCAGCACGCAGGCTCGCCATCGAGCCGAAGCAAGTATTTATTCGCGATCCCAACTCCGGACTTCGGCGACGACGGCAAACCTGAAAGCATCTCCCGGTGACGCACGTGGCGTGGAGTGTGGTGACGTTGTCCCGATTGGCAACACGCACAACGGCCCGGCGTGTTGGGCAGCGCCACTTCGCGGTCGAGTGAGAGCAGACGCATCCTGAAGTTCCTCCAAGATGTGCCTGAAGGAGACCACAGCGAGCCTCTCCTCTTCGCGTACCCTGCTCGAAGGGTCAGAGTTCCAGCATAGCCGCCAACACGCGGCGCGCGGCAAGCGCAGTCTTCGAAGGTGCGGTCGCCAATTCACCTAGCTTCTCGCTCAAGGCCTGCGCGACTCGAGGGTCCAGAAGTTCGAGTTGTCGGTGTCGACAATAATTTCCGCCGTCTGGCATTGCGGTGGCCCAATCCTGCAGCCATCGCAACGCGAGCCAGCTGTCAGGTTCGTCTTCTCCCAGTCGACTACCTTCTTCAGCTCCGTCCAATAGCAGTAGGAATGCGGTGCAGAGCGCGTCTCGCGCGGCTTTAGAAAGCTCTGCCATGCACGGAGTCTGGATAGTCGCCATCGTGCGCCGTAACAGCGTGAGATTATCTTCGAGGAGACATAGACGGATGGCCAGCTCGGGCTCTCCGCATTGCGCTGCCTCCAGAGCCGCCTCTGCGCGTGTGCACTGTAGCTCTTGCACCCAGGCTTCGTCATTCGGGTTGTAGTCTTCCAGCTCGTGGTCGTTGGCCTTGTAGTCGTCGCAGTTTATTCCACGTAAAGCGTGGTCAGAGGTGAAACCGGGACTGTAGTTTGCAGTGTGGCCTGCTGCAAAGACCGAGGGGTCTTCGATGGGGTTAGACGGCTCCCGCCTTGACGTTGACGTACTCGAGCCTGCTTTGTCCTGTCTGTGTCGACTTCGAACTTGTGCCCTTTGTTTCGCAACGAACTGCCTCAGCGTCGACACTTTCGTCGCGGCGTCTATTACCGACGAGACTGGCACGGCTGCTGTTGTGGCTGGCGGAGATGCGCCGTGTGCATCTCCACGATGAATCGCCGAGAACCTTTTCTGCGTCCCTTGTGAGTTTACCCTTCCTTCGGGTACACCCTCTTGGCCAGCTTCTGCTTTGTCGCCGATTTCACCTTCTCGATCCTCCGGTGCGGCAACTTCGTCCATGGCAAGTTCTCCAAATTCCCCTTTCTCTTGGAGATCTCGTTTAGGCGCCGACGGCGTCGAAGGTGGGAGTGTGACTGCGTCCAGTCTGGGGTTATTGGGCGTCGCGTTTGACTCTTTCCTGGCACTAGGTCTGCGAGGCCGTCTTTGTTGTTCGCTTATATCCACAGGTCCCACCAGTTTCGACGACACCACTCTACCCACAGTCCTTCTGTTGTCGGCTTGAACATTGTCAGCAGTCGTCCCTCGACGAGTGTCTTTGGTACGTCCAATGATTTCCTCATCGCCCTTCGTGTCTGCAGATTCCGGCTGTACTGGTGGCAGAGCTTCATCTCCAGCCGTGGCGCCATCAAAGCTTAGTTCCCCTCCATTCCTTGATTCTCGACTTGCCCTCGGTTCAACTGACCAGCGAGCGGCGACGCCCGTCGCCATACCAAATGGTGGTGAAATGGCGTCATTCCCACACGCCTCCTTGCCTAATCCAAGCGCGCCGGGGCTGCGAGGCCGGTCTCTGCTAGTGAATGAGTAGCCTGGGGGGTTGGGCAACACAAAATCGTAGTTGGCACTGGGGTGTCCAAGAAGACTAGCACATGAGCTGTTGTGGCCCTTGGGGCTTTGATCTTCCAGGAATTCGAAGGCGAGAGCAGCGGGGATGGCTGCTTCGCGTACAAGCAAGGCTGGGTCGTGCCGTCCAGCCAACACTAGCGCGCGTACCCGTTCCTGCATTCAACCAACAAGGCAAACACACACCGACCACCAGCACTAGCCATGTGAGCCTACTGCACCAACAATACCAAAGGAGACGTAGACGAGATTGAGAGCAAGTACGAACGAACCAGATTCGCGTGGAAATATGTCCTGGAAACCCTGACAGTACCGCACCAGGAGTTTTCGTGCAGCGCAAACGCGTCCAGTAGCAGCGTTAAGAGCTCCAATCCGCGCTTACGCAGCACCCAGTCGTCCCGAGACCCGCACTGGGAGGCGTCCTCGATCGCCTCGAAGATAGACGCGACGTACGGCTCGAAAGCGGCACCCAAGTCGGCAAGTGACGCCTTCTCATACGCATCTCGAGCGAGCTGGCACGCGGACTGCAGCAGCAGGAACACGGGCGAGAAGCTGGCGAACGCGGTACTTCCGTCGAGCTTGGCGACGGATTCCCCCAGAAGCCTCTTGAAAAACGCACCGATACGCGTGGCATGTGCGAGCGTCGCCTCTGGCCCGGGCACCGACACCCCGTCAAAATCAACAGGGCGTAACAATCCGCACAGGCATCTGGTTGCAACTTCGCCCACAGCATTGGCTTCCCTCTGCAATACGGCGGCTACTGCTTCGAATCCACGATCCACCTTCTCCGCAGCATTCAGCACTGACCGCTCCCTCAGCTTGTCAGCACTTGTTGGTTTGGAAGATCCGCGTCGTGGCGAGGTTCCAAGTTGCTCTAGCGTCGGGAGCGAGACCGACGGGCATGGGAGGACGTATAGCACGATGATCGACACCAGGACCACGCAGGCGTCTGTGACTTTGGTCTGTCGGTCGCGGAAGCGAAGGCAAAGGTACGCTAGGATACGGGGCAGAAGTTTGGCTGCTGGCACTGGGTGACATTTGCAGAGTGCCGCAATGAGCAGCACCAGCATCCGCCGTGCCGACGCCCGCGCGGGTATCTGGAAGTGAAAGTAGACAGCATCACCGCGAGAACGCAACATCAGTACACTGACCGCAAAACAATTCAGCGGCCACTACACCATTGCAGGAAATGATCCGTCCGCACCTTGTTCTTCTCGATCAGCGCGTACACCTCACTCACCATCGACGCGTCGAGCCTGGGGAGCGCTTCGCTGTGGACACAAGAAGTGAAGTGCATTAGTTAGGACAGAAAATGACCAAGGAGCACCTACCAGGCGGCGCATTGGTTTCGTACACGAGTGCTGCAAAGGCTTGCTGCTGCGTGTCGCGGTCCTCCAGGCGGCCGATCTGAGAACTCAGATTGCGCATCGTGAGAGCCCTTTGCTCCAGCGCCTTGCGCTCTTGCTTCTTCCGCTTGATGGTGCCTTTGGGGCTCAGACTCCCCCGCGTCGAGCCCGAAGCGCTAGCTTTGCTGGGGTATGCGCTTGCACGTTGACTCCATCTGGATGCCATCGCCACCGTCGTCCAGCGCGGCGAGCAACAGCGTTGGAGAGCGGGAATTGTAATGCAGTCCTGCGGAGATTGGAGGCATCTAGGCTTCCGAACCACCACAGACGAGGCCAAAGAACTTCATTGGCATCCTCACCATCTGCGCAAAGGTATTTAAAGTCTCAGCCTTGCCAACAAAAATACCTGTCTCGCGACGGATCCCTCTGCTGGTCTTGATTTAATGCCAATGAGTCGCATACCACGAGGGATCTCGCTCCCATGCCCCACCATCACCGCTGGGTTCTTTTGCAGGGGTTCTATTTGCACCTGGACTTGACACACACCACTTGGCTTGCAATTGATGTGATCATTACTGGTGGGGAGGTCCCATGACTGTGGAGTCCGCTGCTCGCTCGCTCGGGTCGACGAGCCCGTCCGACCATTTCCCGCCCAAGCCCGTCGGGTCCATGGGGTCGATCGCATCGCCGCGACCTCCACGCCGCTGCTTCTTCTTGTTGCTCGCATGCCAGATCGCCTGACCACGGAACCCACCATTGTTGCCGCTGGCCGATGCGGCGGTGGCGGGCCGCTTCCGGTTCGCTGGGTTGCCGGGCGCGCCACCCGCAGTACCCGGACGTTCAGCCGTCTGCTGCAGCGTCGGAGCGCTCCCCGACACGGACCGCTTGTCTTGTGTCTTCAATGTTGCATTCGTTTTGGACGCTGGGGCCCCACACGTCTTAAGGATCCCGTCGAGCTTCGACTTGGCCTCCAGAGCTTGCTCTACACCGGTTCCCAAACGCAACGCAATCGAGTGAGCAACTGTCCCCACCGCCACAGCTGGAAGCGAACAACTGGATAACTATCGTACTCAAAGACACGCTCCGGGCCGTTGGTCGTGTCCATGACGTCGCATCCGTCTTGCGATTCCAATAGTACACGTCTCCGCTCGCTGGGTCGGGCACTTCTTCCCACCCGCTGTTCAATGCGCGACACCACCGCCAGCAAACGCACACAATATACAATGTCAACCACCGGTACTCGACGCAGCTCTAGGCTCCAGTGCGCACCCCACACACGCATTGACGCAACGTACTCTTCCAACTGATCCGTAACCCCACTCTTAGCGTCGGCAGTCGCCACTTCCCCTATATCTGCTGTCTTCTGCGCAAGCACCGCGTAATGAACAGCCACATACTCGTCAACTTTAGACCCTATGCACTATCACACAAGTGACCACCAATGCGATGCACAGTCGTAGCCAGCAACGGGTCCTACCTGCGCTGCGCCTGGCCGATCCCACGAGGTCTCTTGCGTTCGCTGCTCCACCACAATATCCACAGCATGTCAGTCCCCTTTTTGGCACACGTGTAGCTTCTCTATGCGGACAAGCAAGCTCCATAGCCCTCGCACCTCGTTCCAGTAGTACGTGTCGCCTGACGCCGGGTCCACGGTCTCCTTCCAGTCATCGGGCAGCACTTCCTCGGTGCAGTTTCCACCAGTGTGGAAGGCGTCCGCCTGCGCCGTGCGCTGCTGCGTGGTCTGCATGTCCTGTGCGCGCCGCAACGCCATAGCGTGCAGCGTGTTGTCGCGCACGCGAGGATCATACTTGTCTGCCGCCGTCTGCTCGCGCTGTGCGGCAGCGCCCAGCACGCGTCGCTGAGCCGTCTGCGAGATGGCGTTGGACGTCTGCTGCTGGCGCTGTTGCTGCTGCCGTGCCAGCTCTCGTGCGCTGGGACCGCTACCGGTAGCGTCGAGGTGCTGCATGGCCGCGGCACGCGCGCGCTGCGCCGCCAACTCCTTCTTCAGCCGCTCGGTGGCGGCCGCGGACTTGGGCGGCATCTTCGTCGGCGCCGGCGAATTGGCCGTGAACAGTTTGCTGGATGGGCGTTCTGGAATGTCTCCTGCATGTTTGAAGGGCGTTATATTATGTCGCCGTGCCGCTAGAAATAGTCTGCGATGCCGCCCAGCCCCCGACTATTTCGAAGACGAAACTTCGCCCTCCAGCAGCAGCGTGAAGCGCGAGGCTCGCCATAATTGCGCAGCTCGTGGTGCGTTTGCGCCCTGGCAGTTCTCATTCTTCGCCTCGTCCAGGGAGCTCCATTGTCGGAAGTCAGTGATCGTGTGCGGTGCTCTACCAGACCTCTGCCACGTCTGCGGGTTCATCGCCGTCGTTGACCAGCCCGGTATTCCTATTGGCGACGTGGAGAAGAGCGCTCCGAACTGTATTCCAGGCAGTTCGTATTTCATCACCACCAAGAACTCATCCGCCCACGATGAACAGAAGGTGCCGCTCGCGACGTGCACTGCAGGAGGTTCTCTCAATGGCGAACGGTGTTCTCAAGTCTGTGTGTTTTCTTTGGGTGTGCAGCAGTCCGGAGCACCACGCGCATGACGAGTTGTGTCCCGATCACAGCACGAATCAGGTGGCTGAGCTTCGAGCTCTACCGCCAACTTCCCTACCGGCACCGCTCACCCCTGCAGAGGTATGGGAGGCGTTCAAACGCAATACTCCAGTCTGGTGCAGCGGCGCATGCATGCTCTGCTATGGAAGTTGGCTTAATGTCCTAGTTTGGCCTCGTTTACTGACGCAGGCGAGTCGAGCCATGTTGAAGGCGAAGATCCGCGAAATCCAGTCGAGCCCGCTGTTGACACCCAAGGAAAAGGCCGAATCTGTGCAGAATCTTATGATGAAGGGCTGGAACGACGCCCACAACAAGAACGGAAAAGCAAAAGTGGAGTGCGACGCCGAAACCGAGCGCTGCCGCACGACATACCACGTACGTGATTGCCCGAGTTTTTCCGTCATCAATTCTGAGTCTCCCTCATCGGCTTCGCTGTCTTTCGTGTGCTATCTCCAGGACGAGGCCGAAAAGATCCTCGGCTGCAGCCATTACAGGTAAGTTTCGGGGGCTTTCGTTGCTGTATGCCTCCGTTTTCATCGGAGCGCTAACCGAGTTGTCTTCCTGGCTTCCACTACTTCTCCAGACGCAAATGCAAGCTGCAAGCCAAGTGTTGTGGGAAATGGTACTCGTGCCGCTTCTGCCACGGTGAGTCTGCGTGATGTTGTATCTTACCCATTGATCGGCCACGCGTGCAAAATGGCGGGGGCAACAGTTCCTGACCATGCCTGCTACGTTCTGTTTGCCACAGACGACAACGAGGACCACACTTTCGATCGTTATGCGACCGAGGTCGTGTCTTGCATGGAGTGCGATACTGCCCAGGTACAGCATTATGTCCTTGTAGGCGAACTCCCAATGACACACAGGTCTTGAGAAGTTCTAACGCGTTGAGCGGCACTGCGTTCGTGTCTGCGTCATCCTTTCAGCCAATTGCTCAAAGGTGCTCCAACGAGGACTGCGAGAACGAGTTCGGCCGCTACTACTGCGAGGTGTGCAAATTCATCGACGACGACGACAGCAAAGACATCTACCACTGCGACAAGTGCAAGATCTGCCGCATTGGCAAGGTGCGTGCGGGCATGCGTCGCGTTCCCCACTTCTCGGTAGAGAGGGAAAATATGGCGAGGTGGGCACGATGCTGACGTCGGTGGCAATGCAGGGCCTGGACATCGACTACTTCCACTGCGACCGCTGCAACGCCTGCATGAGCATCAGCCTCAAGCAGCACAAGTGCGTGGAGCGGTCGCTCGAGTCGGACTGTCCTATCTGCAACTCGTATATGTTCACGTCCACGACGCCGGTCATGTTCCTCCCGTGCGGCCACTGCATGCACGTGTCCTGTTACGAGGAGTACACGCTGGTGCGTAGATATGCCGTGATCTCCCCAATCTTCTTGAGCAGCGCTCTCACCCTCGTTTGGATCGGGTCACCGGGTGCGTCCGTGTGTGCGCGAACAGACCAACTACATCTGCCCGCTGTGCTCGAAATCACTGGGCGACATGGAGCTTTACTTCGCCAGCATCGACGAGCTCCTGGAGCGCGAGCAGATGCCTGACGAATACCGCAACACCAAGTCGCTCATCTACTGCAGCGACTGTGAGCGCAAGTCCACGACCAACTTCCACTTCGTCTATCACAAGGTACTGCGTCGCAGGCACGCGATTGCTGCCTGCAGTCTCGCGGTTGCTGAGTGCTGGTTGTGTGTGTGGTCCTGTTCGCGGTGCTTCTGTGCTTCTGCGCGTGCAGTGTCAGTACGAGGACTGTATGTCCTACAACACCAAGCTCATGCGCCAATTCAAGGAGACGGACGCGCCCGCGGCGGACAGCGACACAATAAACCAAACGCTGTAGCAGGCAAAAGAAGACGCCAGCGGCGGTAGGCAAGACAGACACAAGCAGAAAGCAATACTAAGACTGCAACAGAGCGCTGACATTACTAGCAGGTTCACCAGCGGCATGCGCAGGCAACGCAAACTACAAGCAACCTACACCATCGCTACGCATTCGGAAAGATATGTACGACCCAGTTCTTGAGGAGTTTGACGAATGGGGCAAGATCGCCGTCCTCTACACACAAGAGTCCTTGGGGGTTACTGTAGCGCCCGTGGGAGGGACAACTGCATGCCATGGCCGCGTCGCCGGCGGCAGGGAGAACTTCTCAGCGCCCCCAAACCGAGAACAAGCCTTGCACGCGTGCCATCAAAAGACCCACAGCGCAAGAAAATACACGCACACATGAACAGATATAGAAACTGTGGCTGCACATACAAGCAGCGCCGCCATCTTCGCACAAGGCGCCAGCATCGTCAGGCTCCCACGCGCCACGCCTCACGAGCCTGCCTCCTGCTTGCGTCCACCGCTCGACGATCCGGAACTGACGCGACACAGAGCTCCGAAAACCTGCGAGGCCTCCTCTCCACCAGTTTGAATTGGAAAATATACTGGTTTGTTGCAGAGTATCAGCCAATCCACGAATTTGGAGGATTGCTTTTCCAGCCAATCCCATCACGTTTCGCCACGACAACTACAGCTGGACCTGCATCCATGATACAACTACATGCGCTTTGCCCGGCACGCGTCAGGCAAGAATGCCTCAACTCTCCTTGGTCGAGCCATTACCGCTCAGCGGTGCAGCGCAATGGGAAGCAGTTCACTAAATGCAGCGATTGGGTGCTGTAGCGCGCTCGATTTGTGGCTCGGGTCTTAAACGAAAGCACTCTGCCAAGCGGCAACCGAGGCAGCATTCGTCCTGTTTGATTCCTCCCGAAGCAAGTAGATGCAGGCATAGCATCTGGATAGCATGCACAGGCATATGAAGGCGGCAATCCGACGGAGAACCCAATAGGTCGTCATCTCAATTGGCAGAGACTGCATTGGCACGTTCTGCATCGAGTTGTCTTGATCGGGAATGTGCATGCGATTCGAATGGCACTACTC
Source organism: Halophytophthora polymorphica (assembly GCA_023338205.1). NCBI lineage: Eukaryota > Oomycota > Peronosporomycetes > Peronosporales > Peronosporaceae > Halophytophthora > Halophytophthora polymorphica. The sequence goes on from JAADYJ010000845.1 coordinate 12,131, forward strand.
GCTACCCAATAGTCCTTGGCAATGAGGTGCGTGCACTTTCAACTCCTCGTCTTGGCGTTCATAGGCGGACGCTTGTGCTTGTAGCACCAAAGTACGTACCGCCCGATTTTGGAGCGCTGAAGCTTCTCGAGGCGCTCTCGGAAGACCGGGTTGTTGATCTGGCCCACGGACGCATACGGCGCTAAATAGCCATGCTCTGGCGGGAAGAGGAGCAGCCCCACGTGGGCACAGAGTGAAATGTCGGCCGCCGAGAAGGTGTCGCCGGCAAGGTAACGGCTACCAATGGGCCCGTCGCTCAGTCTCAGCTCCGCCTCGGCCAACAGTTCCTCCACTCTCTCCCAAGATTTCTCCGCGGACTTGGCGTGGATGTTCAACGACCGCAGCACCACCATCTGGATCGTTGGAAACAGCAGTCGGGCCACGTTGTAGCGCACAAACCCTTCGATGGGATCCGTGATGACCTTCTTGGCCATCTCCGGGTTCTCAGAAAGGAGGAAGTAGACTAAGCACATCCGAAACAGTAGAAGAGTACAGCAATCGCTGTTAGTGAAGCCAAGCAGCGCATATGGAGCAATCAATGCACGGGGGCTCGGCACGTACAGCAACGCCGCGTATGCGGCCCGAGCTTCGAGTCGTAGAACCTCTCCAGTCGCTTGGCCTCTTCATTCGCGTGCAGTTCGGGCAATTTGCGCGCACACAATGCCATAATGTCGGCGCTGTCAGTCAGCACAAGCTTCGGTGATGACGGTTGGACCAGGAGCGGAACGCTCCTGCCTCCCTTGGGCATCGTCGAGCAGTACGCCAGCAACGGCGCCCACTTCTCCTCCACGAACGGCACCCCCGCAACCTGCAGCGCCCACCGAGCCTTCTCGACAAAATTGGCGGCTGGGATAGTCACCAACACGGCCGTGTCTTCCTCCCGTGTTTTTTGCGCCGATCCACTCTTGGATCCGCCGCCAGGCAATGAAGGGACAGAGGACATGGCTCGCGAGGTGCTCATAGATGCCGGGAGCGTTCGTGCCCACGTGCAGTCGGCACGGAGGGCGACGAAGCCGGCACGACGACGCATGCAGCCGAAGACGCCGAGGCGAGAGGCCGACGGCATGGGACGTCCAGTGTTGGAGATAAGTTGCCAGCTCTTTGCGGCTCGGATCACTTGCGAATGCTCAAAGATCCGAGTCTCGCTTGGCAGCAGAGGAAGGAAGGGCGAATTTGAGAGTGTGGGCCACTCCAGTAACTTGAAACTTCAACTCAAAAACGGATTCATCAACTACATGTACCACCGATGCCGGGAAATAAAGCTACGTCGCATTAGTAAGAAGTCCTTACCACGTCGGACGTGCCGCTCCAGGCTCGCAAAACCCCAATTCGAGAACCAGGTGATGTCTGCAGCAGCACGACTGACAGCCCTTACAGCACGCGGATGTTCCTCGTGCAAGCGCTACAGCCGGCAGTGTGCCATGTCAGTCTGATGTGCTCAACAGGGCACACCTAGCACAAGTAGGACTGCTGGGCCCACTGCGGAGGGCGCATCGACGGCAGCTTCGCCTTGAACTCGTCGTCCGTCAGGCGCTCGTGCAGCGGCGTCGTGAACTCGTAACTGCTGAACACTGGCCCGGCGTACATGACGCCGTTCACGAC